>JAUZNJ010015961.1:0-17494 GCA_034780135.1 Jordanella pulchra
GACAGCAACATATTTAATGTGGTTATGTGGGTTTAAATGTGGGGACTGAGGTTGATGTTTTGGAATATCATGTGCCTTGAGTATGTCTGTCTCTTATATGCACTACCTTTATGAACAGAGTGTGAATACTGAGATCAAGAGGCTGGGATTCACAGTGTTAAACTGCACCAGGATGGGACACATTGCTTTCACTGTGAAAGAACAGTCTCTTTTTATAATGAACACTTAGAAACTGTTTGTCTAAGAATGAAATTCCTATGCTTTTCATTTCATTTTTCAAGCATCAAGCATGCAGAAGTGAGTGAAGCATCCTGACAGCATAATGTGGGGTTAAATCAGGTTATTTGAGTAGCTGCTATCCTGATTCTGTGCCAATTCTGCACATGTGCAGCACTCATCTGGCATAACTTTTAAAAATATATGAAATAAATCCAAAGTGACAGCTTAGATTATCAGTGATCTAACTAGGTATGTATCTAACAATATCTAATGTGCAAAATGGAAATGCTGGTGTTTATTCTATGGCACCAGTATCATCTATGCCACTGTAATGAAAGAGAAATACGAAAAATTGGATTGGGGTGTAAGACTGAGGGAAAAAAATAGCTAACTTACCTGCTTAGCCGCTAACGAATAATTGTTTAAAATTTGTCAGACAGCTTCTTTTATTTCCGATACATTTGGATGTTTTGTACTATAAAGTACAAACAAAAACAGTGATAAAGAGCAAATGTTGATTAAGAGATATTTTTAGATAAAACCCAGCATTAGTTTTATTTTGTGTGATTTCAGAACATTCTATAACTGTACCATCCTTTATTCTTTTAGGTTTCTTTGGAGGTACAGGCATTGGATGAAAATCCACTATGACATTTTTGCTGATGCCTAACACAGGACCAGCAGCTGCAAGGTTGGCGTACAGAAATGACAAGAGAGTTCATCAGCTTTCAAGCAGGTTCACTATGAGGTCAAGCTTTGAGCTCCAAAACTCCTTTAAAAAGATCATGTAACTTTCTACAATTGATGATACCTTATTTTAATACTTAAAAATAAACTCAGAGAATTCAGGCTTTTCGTGTGTGCTTGAGACAGAGACATGAGCCAGAACGTCCCAACAAGACAATGTGGGAACAAAAGTGTAAGAATGGAGCATTTGACTCATCTCTGTGTCTGAATGTGGAGGAGTGAAGCCATGTGTGGGAAGAGCAATTTGTTGACCAGCTGACTAAAGAGCAGCCTCACTTAGACACACTCTCATATACATGCTAACAAGCACACAAAGCTAAGCTGTAAAGTTCAGATTTTGTACCACGCTACTGTTTTCTTAGGTCTCTTGGTACGATAAATTAACTGGGCATCGTTTAATTGAACTCACAACAAAGACTTTTAGAATTAGCTAAAAATGTGGAACCAATGTTAATTCTTAAAGATAGGCACTGAATGTAAACGCAAAATGACATGTTCCTTAATATCACTTTTTATTCTTTGTGCCTTAATCCAACAGGAAGAGTCACAAAATGCACAATAAGATAATTACATTTCCCATTAATAATTTTTACTAGATCAGGCGCTCCCTCCAATTGCTGTCATTAAAGTAACTCTTAGAAAATTATAGTAAGCTATAATTGTAGGCCTGACTTTAAATGTTTTAAGCTTATTTCATTTATGTTTAAGACCTTTATTTTAAAGTAAAACAAAAGAAAGAGGTAGCTTTTAAGCAGCATGTTTCGCCATGACCCCATAAGACAGACTACTGATGTGAACTGTGATGAAAAACAAAAATGGGAAAAAAGCCTTTGAGGTTGATCAGACGGCTTAAACCTCACCTGACATCAGCATATTTGCTGTAGCTGAAAATCAAAATGACAAACTATATAAATACCACAAAATTTGGTTCATGGAAGCAAACCTGAAGGACATCAGACATGGTTTAAAAGTTTTGCACAGTTGGCCAATTTCAAATGCAATAATAATCATCTCCAGTCTACACAGAAAGAAAAAATAAAAGAGTTCTGCAACAGATGGTTCAGCCCCCACAAAGCTCTGATCGTCATTAAATAGGTCTGGAACACCAGAGGACTTGACACAGACTAAATATGTAAAAGTGGAGGCAATTTCTCCAGGGTGCCCAATGCTAACTACCTGCCAAGCACCTCACAATATGAACTAATAAGTCTGTGGCAATTATTTCTTTAAGCACTTTGTAAGAAGTTATTAATGAAAACATGCCACACCATTCACTCTCATAGCATTACCTTCTTATTTTTAGTGCACTGGTTTACATTTAGTCATTTGATCTGTTGTTCCAATAAAATATCTATTTTTGCTCCAAGTGTTAAAAAAAAGAAGCTGCATCTGCGAAGTCTAGCAGGATTTGCTCTCCGTCTAAATCTCATGCACCTGGGTTTTTTTAGTCAACACTTTTAATTTCTTTTTTTTTTTTTTTTTGCTTTGCTGTAAAAGGTAACAAGCTCTGCTGAAGGTGCTCGATCACATCTTGATGTCAGCAATCTGAGTGACATCGAGAAAAGGCAGTTTTCTGTCTACACGCACACACATCACGTGGCCTTCCAAAACAGTCTCAGAAATCCTCAAAGTCTGGCGACCACATAAATTCCTGGCCGGGTGACAAAATACACAATTCAAGCCAGAAGCTGCTCTAACTGAAGTTATTCTAGATCCATATTTAGGTGGGAAAAAGTTTGCATTATCCTTGTAGCAGTACTTTTGTCATGATTACGTTTTGTCCCCTCACTTTTGACTAACATAAAGTCTCAATGGTCAATTAGAGCATTACGGACCCTCATCGGCATCAAAAGTACCTTTTAAGTTAGATTTAATCTGCACCCCCTGCCAGGCTGAATCGCACACACGCACACAAAAAATGTGCCCCTGGATCTTTACATGATGATGAGCAACCCACACGACAGAGATGGAAAACTAGGTCACAATTTCAAAGCAGGGAAAACAATTCACCCCCTTCCTGCTGCCTCAATAAAACATTCCCCAGTCATTTGGGGTACTATGTAATATAATGTGTGTCTGCTTCAACTCCCAGCACCCCCACCTCCACCTCCATGCTCCCCCACTGCATGCTTGTGTGTTGGGACAAAAGGACGGATGCACAGTTAAGGGCAAGCTTTGTTTGTGACTATGCAACCATGCGGACACTCAATCGAGTGGCCGATGCCGAACCCTCCCACACTGGATGCAACACCTCTGTACACCCCCACTGGATTTAAATTAGAGATAGCTCACAGAGACATACTTTGCCATAAATGTTAAGCTACAATTAGCTGTTCCCTTTCTTCAGCATAGATGGCTCCACTTTAAAGCCATCGGCACAGTGACAAACACGACACCAAAATGGTCTAACTGAAACCAGCTTGCATGGCCCTGAGCATGAGAAAGCAAACACAACAGGACCGGATAAAAGAATGACTAATGTTTATACTGCTGCTGCACTCTGATTATAGAGCTGTGAACCGACTGCACCGCCACGCCGCCCTTTCTTCATGAGAGCCACATGTTGAACGAGGGATGAAGCTTCTCTAGACTCTGCACCTGAAACAAACCAACCTTCTTGTCCTTCTTCTGTCTCCACCCTTCCTCCACCCCCTTGTAGGCTTTTTGGATGAGCCGGAAAGCTGTGGAGGAGGTTTGGCATGGCAGCCAAGAGCAATTTATTTTCCTGTCTGCCTTGGGCCTGGCCTTGATTGAAGATTCTTTGTAAGGAATGTGTGGAATCCTGATTTGGAAAAGCTAATCCTTTCCGAGTCTACCTTGTTTCTAAAAATACACTACTGCCTGTTAATGATATCCATCAAAAATCACCAGAATCTGGAGGCTTGTGAAATTGTTCAGATTAAAATATAAGAGGTGAAAAATAACATTACAAGGCTCGAGATTTACAGGCTTTAGCTGTAAAAAATAAATATACCGTCCAGCCACAGGCTGCATGGTTCAGCAGATTCCGGCACTGATGCAGCAAAATGCTTCTTCATTGTAGTTTTGATCGGTGCCTTTTATGTCGCTACCTTCAGCTTCCTCCCACAGTTTAACACGTTACAAAGTGTGCACATTCTTGTTAAGATACTAGGTTTGGTGATAAAATGAGATCATTCTTAATAGTTTCAAAACATTTTGAGATGTAATTCAACAGTTACAACTAAATCAATTATTATGATAAAGTGCAAAAAATTGTTACATCTTGACTGGATAATCTGATGTTTCTCCACACTACTTTGCAGAAGTTTTTCCAAATCTATCAGATTGTGAGGACATCTTAGTTCCACTGTCTTCTTCAGGTGACACCGCTGATTTTTTTATTTTTAAGCATAAATTTTCAGAGAATGATGTCATTCTTTTTTTAATTTACATGAAGGTTTTCACTCCCACTCATGCAAGTTAATGCTTCACAAGAAGAGAGGTATTTGTTCATTTCCTCAGGGCAGCAAAAACAAAGCTTTCTTTAGTCGGGACATACCACATCTCACAAGAAGTGAAATGTAGTCACCATCACTCTCTCCAACCTGCCTCATATTAGTTTTGGACCCCACACAAGAAAAAAAAAAAGCTTAATCCAGATTTTATTTCAAGATCAAACTGCAAACAGTGCCAAACCAGAGCTGAAAGAACAAAAATAATTTCCTTTCTGGTCTTAAACCACTGGAGGATAAAACAAAATAAAACTTTCTGCACATCCAGTTTTCTAGTGGACATCTTACACTTTCATTTTTCAAAACTGATTGGTACTTTAAACTGCTTTTATTTTTCCACCCTAATCTGAAAGAAGAAAAAAAAACTCTCTAGAGAATGGTGCTGCCAACACCATTGGCTGTTTCACTATTAGTAAAGTACTGTTCTTGTGCTAAATGTACCTTTTAAAATAAAGAGCCAAATGATTTGCCTGGATGTTTTACTTTAAATGTTGCAGCCCTACTTTTACCCGAGACATATTAAAAATACATGAGATTTTGTCACATGTAGAACACAGCCAGAGACCGGGCAGAAATTCCTGCAGCTAACTGATGTTCTTGATGCAGTCACGGTAGCTTCCTTGACACTTTTCTATCTAGTCTCTTCTTTTATTGAAGAGAAACATCTAGTTTTTTTTTTTCCCCTATTGTACATACTGTGCCATATTTCTATAACCATTCTTTAATTCTCTGTGCCGTGACTGATATCTTTATAAAAAAAAGAAGAAAAACAAAAAGACGTAATTAAAACTCTTGTAAATATGGCTTTGGTTAAATAATGAAAATTAGAAAATGACAGGAGGTATGAACTGAAAAATATGGATTTTGTCTCTAGTTCATTAATTTTCTGACCATGAATAATAGTTGTTAACCTAAAGATACCAATCCTCCAATGATATTACCATGCAACATTTCATCACGTTCTCCAACCCAGTTAAATCTTATATAGTTCATTTTTTCAGTGCGCCATAGCCATTACTCATTTGACAGCTGCTCAGAAGGTTGGAGATCCCTGTACTCTAGTACGAATGGTGATCTAATGTGAATGGTGATCTAATGGTTATTGCACACATTTTTTTCCATTTTTAACGTGTTTCCTTTAAAAACATGCAATTGTTTTCAGTCTGCAGAGGATAAAAATATCATTTTTGGAAAATGTTTTTTAAGAATTGATTATAGCCTCGATTTAAAACATTAAAATTTAAAAGCTGACAAGTTAACAGAGGTCTACAGAATTTTAACAACGTTTGAAATACCTACATATGAATAGTAAGAATCCATGATATAGTTGAAAGCAGGCATTTTACACACACTGCAAAAAAAGACAACCTTTGTATCTCACGGTCTTTTATCAAGCAAGGACAGCACAGCATCACCAACCTCTATGTTTGTTCACATCCTTTATGTTCTCAACCATAAATACATTTCATAGGTATATGGTAGATTTTTTTATGCTGTATAATTTAGGTCAAACATTTGGGGTATCCTTTCTAAACCCTGTTAGAAAACCTTGCCTGAATTTTAGCCCATTCCTCCAGACAGAAATGCTGGAACTGAAACAGGTTTTTACTTTATCTTGTTCAAACAAACCTTTTGCAGTTTTCACTTTAAACTTTCTCTCAGGCTTAGAGCAGAGCTTTGTGATAATCACTCCAAAACATTGACTTTGTTGTCCCTGTAATTTATTTTGTGGCAGGTTTAGGGTCATTATCCTTTTGGGAGTTGTTTGTCTGCCCATGCTTGAAACTTTGGTTTATGGTGTCTTCCTTTGGTCTGCTTGTTTGGGCTAGACCAAAAGCGGATTTTATTTTTGTTTTTTGGTCCAGGTTGTATTCAAATTGCACCTTTTGCAAGTGGACAATAAAAGCCACACGTGTAACGATTGTTTCTCCTATTGGTCAGAAAAGATCACAATAGGACAGAGATATGCTGTACCAAAGAAAAACAAAGTAGGAAGCTAGTCTACAACCCTTCTCTTCAACCAGCTTTAACAGAGATCTTCATCGTTTTTGTTTTTGTTATGACATCAATTCACACGTTTTGAAAGTGTACCCAAGGAGGATCAAGACTTTTCTACCTCCACGATTCTCTTCCCAACATCCAGCCATGACGCTTTCCAAAATTATTAAAGGCTCAGGAATCTGAATATTCCTAACGGTTCTTTAACAACAAAGATCAAATAAACTTGATTTTCCCTTTTCTCCTTTTTGTATCTTTTGGGTAATTTGAATTTAATTATGAACAAGTAGACATAAAGTGATATATTTTAGGGTCATAAGTATCAGACCAGAGTAGCTATAAAGCTGAAAGAAGAAAATGTTGAAAATGCTAAACATAAAAGGTGAAAAAGATTTAAGTTTGGAGAGAAATGCATATTTTATCTATAATGCACTGAGGCAATTAGCAATCAGAGCTTCAAATGTAACAGCTCTAAATTACCAGCAACCCCACCAGGTACAAACAACACTTGATTATTCTGGTTTCTATTACTCATCTCCAACTGTGGCTCTTTGCCTTCTTCTGTGATGAAAAAGATCACCTCCTACAGACAAAATACCAGAAGCTCTGATGATATGTCTCAAATATATAGTGATAAAGACAATCTATTGGATAATCAAAGGCCACAGCAGCTCTCTGCCCCCCTGGTCTGTGTGGGGTGTTATACTTGAACTCAAAAATCAAGATTTAAGGCAAATTAGCCCCTAGTACAACCTTCTGACGTCAGACAATAAGTAATATGACTAATAATCTGGGCCTTTATGCCTGGAGTTTGCATGAAACTCAGACAGGAAACAATAGTTTAAAGCCCCTCTCCGTATGTCGTCACAGGTAACAACTGTGTGCTGTGTTTCTTTTAACTGCTGCCTGAGTCATGACACCCCTCCCCCTCAGATCCCCAGCGAAGAAGCAGCAGTGGGTCAGCAGAAGCAATAGCAGAGCCGAGGGCGAGGATCATTATAACATGGCTGTGGTAATTAGAGGGACCACTGAACCATCGGTTAAAGAGAAGCAACGTGTTCTATCCTCTGCAAACAGAAAAGCAAGGTTCACCCTGATCCCCCGAGCTCTCTTCCTTTCTAAAACACAAACTACTCATGAAGGTGTAGGTGGCTGCAGCAGCTTTTTACGTGAGAACCAACGCGCACTTTACATTTAGTTATACCTCACGCCTAATTAGCAACAGTTTCTATAAAATCCACAAAGGATTGGATACAAAAGAGGTCATGTGGTCAATCCAGTGTGAGAACTGCACCAAACGACCTGGATTAATACCAATTAGTGTATATGTAAAGTGTGCTTTGGACTTTGATGGAATCTCTTTAAAATCCATAGAGGTGCGGAGAGTAAACCTTTGCGGGGAGTACTGAAAGGCCTCTTTCATAAAGCTTGATTGGGAAACATGTGGACTCAGTTAATGCCCCATAAAAATGAATAAAATGTGACACTATCTGTTTGACTGCCAGCATACAGTTGCTGGAATGAAAATAAACTGGCTGGAATTTTAAAAAGTGTACGTTAGGAAGTATCTGCTTTCATTTTAGCTAAGGAGCTGAGCTTTGATAGACTCGGAGTCTAAAAACAAACTGCTTTGTGTGGTTTTTCCTCACCGAGTAGAGCTTGGAAAAGCTGGCTGCCCAAGATGGCGGACACTTTGCCCACACTGGTCTTCAGAGCCTGCTCCTCTGGGCTGGTCAGGTTGGCCTGGTATTGCTTGAGGAGCCCCACCGCCCTCTCTGTGTCTGCACCACAAAACATGCACATTTCTTAACAGCAGGAACACCATCTTTATGTGACGAAAGAGACTGCTAAAGGTGTTCACAATCTGGCAAAATAAAAATGACAAACTTCATTTTATTGGAGTTTACATGTGACAGATTAACACAAAGCTGTCTGTAATTTTAAAAGGAAACATAGCTTTCAAACTTTTTTGGTTAAGATTTCAAAATAAATATGTGGAATGTGTGGCTTGTCATCCCAAATCAGAAAATCCTTTCCAAAACTTCTTTTTTTTTGTTCCAGGCTTGGACTTGTGCAAAACCTTGTGTCATTTCAAGAAGGGAAAAACTCTGATTAGATCTCATCTGATGGGGTATTTTTTTTCTACATGACCCCTGCGTCCCTTAAACTGAGCTGCAGATCTTTGCAACCTAAAATTGTACAGTGGATAGACAATAGTTAAGGCCAACACAAAATGCTTGGTTTCTAAAAAAATGTTTTTATTATCAAGGAAAAAAAAGGGATTTCCCCTTAACCTAATAACTAGTTGGGCCACATTTAGAATCAACTGTTGCAATCAGTCGCTTATAATCACTTGCAATGTGTCCCTTATAGGCCTGTGGAGAATTCTGCCACAATGGAAGGTTTTTAAGCATGAATGTGAACATGATATATATAAATATATAGATGTATATCCCAAAAGACAACATGAGTAGCATAAAGTCAGACTGAGAAGATATAAAAACATTGTGTTAAGAGGATAGATTCTGTTCTGAAAACAATCATGTAACTAAAGGCTTATTTATAGAAATAAAGTGTATACATCTGCCCCATGGATCAGGAGCATTTTCATAGATTTTTTACAGATATAATATATGATCGATGCATCTCTACTTGAATCTCTTATCATGCAGCTATTTTGGGCCAGTCTCTTTGTTATGGTGGAGGCATGAAGTCTGATATTAACAAAGGCCAGAGACCCAAACCAAGGCTTTTCTCAGTTAACTCAGAGGTTGCAGGAAAAACCAAAACCAAAAACAGGTGTAAAATCTATGTTGTGGCTATTTTGAATAATAAGAATGGTTTGCAACCAAAACGGTTTGGCTGTAAACCTAAATATTCAATAGAAATGACAACTTGTTATCTGACAAACTCCATAAAAAAAACTTCTGGATTTTGGGGATGTGGTTGAAGCAGCATTTTTAGATCTCGGTAAGGCTGCCAAGCACAATGTTTTTCAGACTAAATATGGCTGACCATCATGGCATTCGTTTTTGTGCTTTTTGTTCTGTTTGTATTAAATAAAGATTAAAAATGCATGGCCTGCAGGTCTTCGGATGCTGTTGAGAAATCATTTGCAACCACTTGGCTAAGTTTTCACTTCACTCTTCGGGTAATTTTGTTCTCCTATACAAAATCGGAAGCAGAGAAAGCACTTATTCATCACTACTGTACCACGGCACTATTGAAGCCTCTCTGAATGTGTCCCTTTTGATTTAGATGGACAGCCATATTTCTGTAGCTTTCCAGTTGTGCAAAACTCTTTAAATGCCCTGATCATGGACTGAGCAGTGCTTCAAAATAATACAAAGCATAACTCTTCAAATTTTGTTTGGAAATTTTCAACCTTTGAACTTTTTCACAACTTTATCCCCGACCTTGGTCTCTGTGATGCTATTGGTTAACAAATCCTCTCTAACCAACCACCAAGCCTTCATAAAAGAACTATAGTTATAAAAAGAAAAACTCACACTTAGGTGGACTCTATTTTTACAACTATATGACTTATTAAGGAAACTGGTAACATGGGGTTTTATTTCTGGGCATCAAAGTGATGTGATAGGAAAAACTATGCTATTTCCCTTCCATTTTGCACACTTAGTAGTCGGCTACAACCTATGTTGATATTTTACATCAAAATCCCACTAACTGCATTGAAGTTTTTGGATGTAACGTCACGAAATGTAAAAAAAAAAAGGGAAAAAAAAGTGTCATGAATCATCTTAAAACCAGTAAGGTAAGGTAGATATTTTAGTAGGCCTAAGTGACAGAAATAAGTTGCATGTATTTCACAGAACCAGCTCTGCTCTGTGTTATTGAACCTGGTGGGTGGTGAGGAACAGAGATGATGCACATCAGGTAAAGCTGCTACTTTCCTGAGCCTGAATCTAAACGATGGTCTAGACAAAAATAAATAAATCAAGATAAAACAAGAAGTTAAGTTAAATTATCTGATAGAGAAAGCTGGAGAGATGTATATTTTTGAATTCCCTGATGGGAGGGTGTTTCTTCAGGGATTTCAGCTGGGACTAGAGATGCAAAAACCAAAACAACTTGAGTTCAATATTTTAAAAAAAGACAACCTTAAAAACAAAAAGAAACAGAAATGGAGACCAGACTACTTACCATATTTATGCACCATTGTGTGCGCGACTTGAAACGTCATTTATACAAACAATGTGTTTTTTGTCTTAAATTAAAATAACTTTTGATGTTTCTCTGATAAAATGTACGTCTTCCGTTTAGTCTCCGTTAGCAGCTCCTGTAGCGGTTAGCAGTATGATCCACGGACTGAGACCGAGTCTGTTTACTTCATGGTAAAGTTTTCCAGAAGTTTGGAGCAAATCGGCCCTCGAACCACGACACGTCCCTCCTCCCTTTGGACACATGCCTCGCCACGAAGCCGAAGTACGCCTCTAATTTGTAGATCAGCCAATGCAGTTTTTCATTTCCTTTAGTTTATTTATTTCTTTTTTAGAAAAAAATATCTCTAAATCTAAGATACTCGTGATATCCAATACATCTACAAATCTACACAATTTAACCGCCTTTAACTTTTAACAAAAGCCTAAACGCTTATAGCAGCGATTAGGTTTTATGTAGAATGTTGTGCAAAACAAGTTTCTTCTGGGTCTTGTTTGTTTGTTTTCTATTTGAGTAAATTTATTTTATACCAGTTTAAGATAACCAAAAGCAATTAAATCTTGAACAGAATAGAAAACTTTCTGTCCAACATGACGACAGAAATTCTTCTTAAGACAACAGTATTCATGCACTTAAAATACAATGAACTCTTTAGATTCACTTGAAACCAAAAACAGGGCGTTGTTAAACATTTTTACAGTGTGGGGAAGTACATGTTCCAATCACATTGGCTACGAGGAGATATATTTAAGGTGGCCTGTAGTTCTTGAGGCATGAATTTGCACAAACAAAAGCCTTCCAATATTGTTAAACTGAAATATTATTCCCTAAAAATACTAAAAATACTCAACAGTGGTCAGTTTCATTCTCTACTCCAATATTCTTCACTTCATAATAGATGTGGACAGTGTAAACCAATTCAAAATCTATAGTTAATAAGATTAATTAGCCCAGGTCTGACCTCTAAAAAAAATAAGAGTTGATTCTATAAAAGGACTTGATTAAATGTAGTTCCCAGTCTTCAAAATGTGTGAAATAGCCCTTTACATTGAAACCGAATCAGAAGCTAACTTCAACGGTGTTGGCGTGAAAAAGACCCACTGACTCAGTCTTACTTACATTTTTTCCTTGTTTATCACACACACACACACACACACATATGTATACGTTAGAATTCCCGAGATCTAATGTTGCGTTTTAGCTGTTATCAACCCCTGTTACCAGAGTTGAGCACTTTTATCACAATGAAGTCGCCTAGTTTACATTTTCTTGAAGAGCGCGCCATCTTGTGGCGAGATAACAAAGTACTAGAATAAATCAGTTTAAAGGAGAACTCCACCGATTTACGAACCTGGTGGATTAGCTCCTGGAATGAAAACGTTAACTGGTAAAATAGCTTAGCTGATTCAACCGTAGGTGGGGCCGTAGACTACCCTTTTAAAGTCACTTCTACAATATGTTAGTAGTTTATACAAGTTTGCTTACCATTGCTGTTTAGCCGGCTCCTCATCCCTCTTGGAGGCTAGCGGATGGAGACCACATTAGCCGCTACCATGGCAGCTACTAGCATAACACACCCAAATCTCCACACAACGGTTGGTGTCAGCGCTGCATTGTGGGTAATGTAGGCAGGAGGACCACTATCGCGAATCTTTCGGTAGTTTTATAGTTAACTGCTTCACTTTTTTCCTTCCCAATGAAACGTGTTTTATAAAATATTTAGATTATAATTTGATTACAACTATTAAAATATACTCAGAAAATTAATTATCACACAAACGCATTTGATAAACTTAATATACTATAAAAAAACAAGTACTTCAATGAAAAAAACGACTGAAGAAAAGGATGTATAAGGATATTTCAGATTGAGCAATCTCGATAATTGTGTAGTTATCGGTGCTTTAAGCAGCATTTTAATGTGTTTTGTATCCCTATGAAAGGCTTGAACCACAAGCAGTTTAATTTAAAAGAAACATATCACATTTAATACTTTGCATTTAAAAACAAATTAATAGAATTTGACAACCCAGTGCAAGATATGTTCCAATAAATTTATTGTAAACTTTGCAGAGTATTAATCCAGTGCATAAAATCTTTAAAAGACATAATACAAGTGAAAAAGTTATTTTCTCCTCATGTAACTACAACCATAAAAATAAAATCTGGAAAAAAAAAATTGTTTTGTCACAACATATAAGGTTAAGAATCATTAAGATTATATATATATATTCTTTATATTGGAATTCTTTATGATCGTACCGTTTTTTGAAAAAAAGTCACTCTCTTCAAACTGTTTTTATTGAATGTTTAAAATGAACATATGGTAAGAACATCCCTGTTGAATGGTTTAACTTAATTAAAATAATTGCAGCCTTTGAGCCACATTTAGAAGTCAAATCTGTTTTAAAAAGTTTTTAAATGTATCTTCCAAATGTAAAAGTTGGATTTATAGATCAAAAAACCCCTTTCAGTCCCCTAAACATCTCCTTAAAACCCACTTGGAGAAATGTTGACCTTCTCTCTCCTCTTGAAATAAAAATTGGCTCAAAATCAAGTTTTTGTTTATTCCCTGAGACCAGAGAGTCATGTATGTAACACAAAAACAGAATACAGTTTAAACATCAGACACAAAAAAAAAGCTGTAGTTTTGGTTATTTGGCTCAGGTTACAGATGCTTTTCTTGGTAGTGGAAATGCAACATTCGAGTCCTAAATTGTTATACCCCTGTCAGATCAACCCTAACTAACCCTATCATATTTCTTTAGACCATTTTAGTCTTTTAAAGTCTCAAATTAAATATGGCAGAAAAACTGTGGGAAGGGAGATTACTAATTAGGAATAATGATCAGCAGATATCTGTTCCTTTTCTTTTCAGACACAGACTTATTGGTTAAATGAAATTTAAATTTGTCAGGGTTATTAAACATTTGGAGCTGAACTGTAACTATTCTTAAACTGTACAAAAATATAGCAAATACAAAGCAATTCAGACATACTGTTTACATAATACGATCAGAAGATCAAAGGCACAGTTTTATATCTTAGAAAAAGAAGATGAGTCCTTTTAGCTGCTTTTTTTTATAGATCTACAAAGCAAACAAGTTATTTAACTTGCTCACAGACTTGTCCTGACAAAATCGGGATTTAGACCCAGATACCTGATATTAAAGTCAAAGACTTAAACTCACCTTCAGGGAAATTATATCTAACAAAAAGGAAAAAACCTTTAAAAATTAAAAAAAAAATCTTGTAACCAACTGCCATCCAGTGGCATATTACAGGTATTTGAATAATATCTTAAAAGTCCCAGTAAAGGAAAACATTTACTGTTTCACAGCTTTATAAGAAAAAAAAATAAATGTACGGCCAATACTCTATTATTTCTTCCTTTTGACCGGGGAAGGTTTAATAATGCTGTGGTGATGCAGAAAGGAAGGTGGGTCTGGGCCCGTCGAGGTCTGTCGATGTTTCAAACTAAAGGAGAGATTTCTAACTCATTAGAGGTGGAAGTGCTGGTGAGCCCTGAAAGAAAAACATAAAAAAAATTAACAAATAAAAAGCTGTTATTGACAAAAATAACAAATGAAAATATTTAAGACTGTTAATCCAAAGATATTATTTCGACTTAATGAAGTAATATTAGCTACTAAAATATGAAAATAGGGAGTAGATTAGTTTATATTCAAAATATGTTTAAATGTTTAATTCATTTTACCTTCATTGAGATCTGATCTGATCTTCCTATCATTAAAAAAAAAAAAAAATTTACATTGACGTTAACATTTTTTAATGCCCCCTAAAAAAACAACAAACACAACTCTGTGATTAGCTTACCACTGATAGACAAAGAGACCAATCATTGCCAAAATTGATGCAACATCTACAGATATCCATGTTATTTTGTAAACATGGGGTTCCTGAAACATAAAAGCATGTCAGCCGGGTCAGGGAGAGTCAGAGATCTCAGAAAGCAGTGTTTTAAAATGCAAAGCACACTCCTAATATTACTGCATGATCAGTTGAAGTTTCTCACCATGGTCCAGTCAGGCTGCTCCATGTCTTTTAGGACATGACAGGCGTTGGTGGTGACAGAGCTGGCCCCTGCACACCACAGCAGAGAGAAGAGCCAGCGCTGATCCACCACGTACACGTTCACCTTTATGTCTTTCTCCCGTTGTTTCCTGTCAGATGCAAACTCAGCATAAGGAATGGAAAACTTTCAGGGCATTTCACTGTATTAAAGGTCTTAGTTACAGCTCGTTTCATCGCAACAATTCTTTTTTAATAATAATCAACTATTAACTCTAACAGGGGAAAAAATTAAATAACATGAATTATTTTATAGAGTTCCCAAGTCCAAAATATTTAAATATTTGCTTCTGGTTATGATGCCAATGAGAAAGATCTGTTTCAATAGGGATGGTAGGTTGGAGTCGTGTGACACGGAGCTCAGGTGTTGCCAGGTTACTGTAGCTCCATGATAGAGCATAGAAATGTCTTCGCCTGAGTGTTGCATTTCTCAGATTTAAGTGGACCAAGTTAAATGTTCGGTTCACACAAGTTATATTTATACTGATGTAACTAAAGGTTAGCATTAAGAAAACCTGGAAATTAGCTGGAAAACAGTACAACTGAAGGTTGTAACCAGAGCAGGCCAATATGAGAGCGCAGCCTACTGACTGGGAGAAGTTGGGTAGCACTGTTGCCTTGCAGCAAGAAGGTTCTGGGTGCGATTACTGATTCTTTCTGCATGGAGTTTGCATGTTCTCCCCGTGCATGTGTGGGTTCTCTCCTGACATGACTGTTATGTTAACTGTTACCTCCAAATTGTCCTTAGTTGTGAGTGTGTGCATTGTTGTCTCTGTGTTGCCCTGCGACAGACTGGTGATCTGTCCAGGCTGTACCCCGCCTTTCGCCCATAGACTGCCGGAGATAGGCACCGGCCCCACCGCGACCCTGACGATATAAGTGTTAGAAGATGGATGTTCCTACTTTGTGTAAATGATGGACTATCAGGACCAACCGCTAAACATTTAGGGAGCAGGTTTTTGCATTGCGACAGTTGCATCAGCATGAACACCATGAGCACACTGCATGGTTATCAACAAATAATCCACATCATCTCTCTGGTGTTCTATTTTGATAGCATTTCATTACTAACCGGAAATGGGTTTTACAAGTTTCACAAGACTAATTATATCCTCTACATTAGGAGTCATTTCCTTTAGCTGTGCTGTTTCTAATCATGTTTGTTTCTTAATAGAACTCTGACGTACATATTTGCTTAAAAGGTTTTCTGAAATAAAGGAAATAAGTGTCACTGACTATTCTTTATCAGGTAGGTGTGCCTGTCTGCTTGTGTGTTTTTGGTTCTTTTATGTCATGAAAGAATAAAGATTAATCCAAACCCATCTGCCTTCATCTAAAACGGTAATCATCCAGTATAGCTAACAGCTGTTAGTTCCAACTTTTGCAACAGGACATTTGCTTCACTCTGGAGAAATATGCAACGTTATTTAAATTCATCCACATTGAAGGATTTGAGCATCAATGGCCTCCATTAGGTAATGCTGATTTATGTTTTGACTTTGACTAGGCCATTTTGAAACCATTCTTTCGTCTTCTAGTCATTCAGAGGTGGACTCTGTGTTTTGAGTTATTAGCTATGTTTACATTCGCAAAATTTCCCCCGATCCAAACTCAACTTTAGTTGATCATAAATTCAAAATCTCTGTTTACATGGACACTAAATAAAACAATGCAATCATGATGTGTGTGATGATGTACCAAGCATTCGATCAGATTAAATCATTTAAGCATGCATGGAACTGTCTAATTTTCCATAATCATTTGAGTTGTAGAAGAAGAAACTGCCCGTTTTGTAAACTTGTCCGCTCATCCTCAACTTTAGCTTCTCTTTGTCCCTGCCGTTCTTCTTTTTCAGTTTCTCAGTCATGTCTGTTGATGAAGTATGGACCTTTGTCTCAGCTTTATAGCCATTCTTTTGTTTTTGGTGTAAAGGGCACAGCAGTACCTCATCCTAATGCTCCTTTGTTACAGGGGTAGAGGGCAGGATGGCTTGTTCACCATAGACTTGCTAATGTTCTGCTAGAAAACCCAAGATGGCATTAGCTCAAACTGATGGTCAGAAATTAGGGTCTAAAACAACCATTAGCCTGTTAGTTATTAAGAAATCACAATGTCAAACCTATGTGTTCACTTTGTCAAATAGCAACTATATATCTTTGTTAGAACGGCAGTGGAAAAGTTTTTTGTTTGTTTTTTATTAAAGGTATAAAATTCTCACTCCTGTATGACACCTGCATTGTGTTTAGGTGGTATCTTTATAATGACAGTAAACAATATTTTAGCTAGGAAAATAAATCATTAAAATACTCCTTCACACCAGAAAACAGCTTCATTATTATTTTGATAATTAATAAAAATAAAATCCTTTTATAATTGTTAATATTTTACTAGCTATCCTTTTAGGTCGCACACAAATTACAGGAATATAAAAAGGTTAGAAGTCTAACCACCAAACTAGGACCAGGTTAATGTCCGACTCCCCTTGAATGCAACACAGAGTGTGATAAGTAAACAGAAAACACAGCGGCTGAAGTTTGGAACTTCTTTTGGGTTTCAGGGGAAGGCAGTACCTTAGATTTGTGTATAAAAAGTTCAAAAACAATGTCATGAGCTGAAGCATTAGTTCCAGTCATATTTGTCAGTTTCAAAATGTCTGAGCTGAGTGATGGAGAAGCAACAGGTCCTGCTTTAAGTGCCTGGCTGGATTTTAAATACCTTTCAGTGTCTGACACATGATGACAAATGAAAGAAAAAACCTGCCATGAGAAGACAGAGATACTTTT
>JAUZNJ010015972.1:0-17493 GCA_034780135.1 Jordanella pulchra
AACAAAAAGTTTATTACATTACTGTATTTATTGTAATATTTAGAATATTTCAACCTCATCAGTTGTGCTTATTTTTTTCAGTTTTTTTTTTCTTTTTCTCTCAGAGGGAAATTAGTACACAGCCAGGTGCCAGCATTAGCGTCAGCATGCGTCTTTTTGGCTGCTGAGGGAAATATTCGTATTATCAGCGTAAGGCACAGGGTGTCATTGCGTTTAGTTTCTGGGGTCCTGACTTTCCATTAACCTCTGTGATTTCAATTTACTACCTGTAGTCACGCTGGACTAATGAATGTTAGATTACACAGAATTACATTAAGGGGCTATGTTGTTATTCAGCCACTATTATGGAATCTAATCCAGCCAGTCTGTCCTTTAGAGAGAGAACATTTATATTATTCAGTTAATAGCAGGTTACAGTCTTTTAGTGAGCTGCACAAATGACCACTCTGCTCTTGTCGGCTTCCCGACCCCCCCACTCCCACCGACACCCCCACCCTACAGACTCTGCACTTTGAAAGGCTGTATTGATGTTTTTCAGTTTGCTTCAGTCAGGAAGATGAGTGAAATGATTTGAATCAATTTTGCCAGTTTTATCAGTGCATCTTGGGGAATTTTAATTACATGCCTTGTTTGCTTTGGAATGAAACAATTCGAATGCCCTCCGTGTCCCCTCAGCTATTTCCTGTTTTTATTCTGGGAGAGGAGATGTGAGGATCAAAGTATCTTTGTTTTATAAACGACCTCTGAAAATGTTAGCACTTTTCTCTCAGTGGGAAGAATCATAAGAAAGGAGCGCTAATTACAGCCGCCTCTGTTAAGATCTTGATACACTGTGTCTCAGCTCATCCAAATGCTGTTTTGTGTTGTTGACAGCCATTTTGCTCGCTGCATCTTCATCTGGAGATGTCAGAGAATCCCTACACATCTGGGCCCATCACCAGCAAGAAGTCTGTCCCAGGAATCATTGTGGCCACAGGTACAGTTGCTTCAACAAAACATAGCTGTGCATTTGAAAGCAGTGAGACTTCACACATTCCTTGTTTCTCAGATATTGCTGCCACGCAACAGCAGAAATGTTCAAAACGAATTGCACATTGCCCCCTTTCTGTCACTGGCGTCAGATCCAGAAACTTCTGCTTCTGAATATTTTTAGGGGGCTCAAATGATTTTGTTGTAGTTGTCCTCTTATGAAAAATAGGGACGCACCAACACACTCATGCAAATGAGTGAATACAAAAAAATATATACCTTGCAGAAATATTAGAATCCCCAATATACTTTTCACATTTTATTATATTAAAACCACAAAATCCCAATAATTTGTTTCTTGATAACAGTACAAAATAGTGAATCATTGTATGACTGAGAAAGAAAATACATGCTCAACTGGAGAATGAAATCTTAACCTATTTTCTTTTTAAAAAAGCATGATCCCCATTAGACTGAGTAGAGAGTGTCTGTAAAGATCAGGTTTCAAATACTGCCAAGGATTCTCAGATAGATTAGGTCAGCTGTCTAATACATGAATATGCTTGAATATTCCAAAGTAGCTCTGGATGTATTTCAGTGTTGTCTCACTGGTAGTCTCAAGTCCTTTTCTTCCCAAAACATTTCTTTGATCAGGATTTTGTGTATTTAACTCAATCCAAGCTCCCTGTCTCTTACAACATTCCTTTTCTGTTTGAGAAAGTTGTTCCAGCAACGTGATGTTGCCACCACCATGTTTTATGTTGGGATACAAATATATATTAGAGGGATGATATGTGTAGCATATTTTCTGACATATAGTTTCCTAATGTAGGTCAAACACCTTTGTTTTATTCATTAGTTTTTGTGTGGTACCAGTGTAGTAAAAAATGTGTAGTATATCCATTTCAAATTTTTAGTTATTTAAATTTTAAAAGTAACATCATAGGTCCCTTCTACCACACAATCAGGCACTATGTTGTGTGTGTCCTTCAGATAAAACCTGAAAGGCACTATACACACTGTATGTTGTTGTTTTTTTTCTTACCTTTGTTCTCAGGAAACATTGGAAAGGAGCTGTCCTCTACCAACCTTGGGATGTTTATAACATCTGATGCAGGGAATAGTTGGAGACAGGTAAGAGGAGTTTATAGCTTCTTTACTAAACAGTCAAAGTCTTTAAAGAAAAAGTGTGATGCACTGAAATGAGACACCATGCATTTTTCTTTTCTCTCAATAAATTCAGATTTTTGATGAAGAGTACAACATTTGGTTTCTTGACAATGGTGGTGCTTTGCTCGCAGTTCTTCATGCGGCGACACCTATTCGTCAACTATGGTGGGTATTACATGTTGTTACAGGCAGCATACCAGAGTTGGGAACTGTAGGTGTGAAGGTGTAGTGGAAAATTACCTGAATGTAATTTTTCAATGTTATGGGGGGGGATCAGCATATGATTACACTTAATGTTCTAAAATCCTGATGGGCAAACTTTATGTGATTATTGTATCGCCAGTGTGGCTTCAGAGCTGTCATTTCCAGCAGAAGAGAGTGTGTTACAGCTTTGTACTCTTGGTTGGATATGAAGGTTTGAGTGCTTTTATGTAAATGAGTAGTGGAGCAGGATGGAAATATGAGACTCCGAATGCCCTCATAAGTCCCTCATTGTGGGAGCTTTGTAACACTATCTACTTTGATGTCCCTGCACACTACAATGCTGTCAAAAGTGATTAAGCTCAGAGAAAAGTGATTTGAAACCCCTAAATCTTTTTCTGATGTTTGAATCTGAGTCATACCTTTCCTTCTGATGTTTTGTCACCTTTAAACATTTACCTGGGCTGAGGGACATTTGTTCTTTTGTTCAGTCGGCTGTCAAGTTAATTTTTCAAAAAGAAGAGAAGCCATGGGGCTCCATTTTTCAAATATGGCAAAAGCTAAATGACCTCAAATTATATTTTACCTTTACTGTTTACCAGCTGTATGGTTTGTATGCATGCAGTATTTGACACTGTCTTCGTGGAATAAACAATAAATTTCCCCCATTTCTGCCAGATAAACTAGACTACAGGGGTTTTTGATTCACTGACAGATATTGTCTTTGTTATGCAGGATCAGTCTTGATGAAGGGAAGAAATGGGATCGCCACAGTTTCTCCTTGGTGCCTCTGTATGTGGATGGAGTTTTAATGGAGCCTGAATCTGAAAATCATATAATCACGTAAGCAAATACTCTCAGGTACTGACCAGATGGATATCAAGACTCTAGAAGTGGCTCATCTTAAGGTTTAAAAAGAAAAATACCTGCAGGTATTTCACATTAAAATGAGCAGCCATAACGATCAAAACATTGGTTTTGGAGGCGTATTGTTATGTTTGTGTTGCTGGGTGTGTTTGATCTGGCTGGGTAATCAGTGGTAAGAGCTCTGTCAGAGGTTTAGTCTATTTATTGTTTTTTATGGTTTATACAGTAAGGATTTCTTGGTTTGCCATAATCATTGGTAAACAATTGTTGTCTATATATACTGTATACCAGCAGCCCATTGCACTATTGCATCAGAACTATTTACCTAAGGTCTTTATTATTTTATTTGCTGTGATAACTTCTTCTATGTTGGAAATATTTTCACATTTATCGCTTAACCACAAAGCTGTGTGTATTTAATTGAGATTTTAATTTATAGTCCAATGCAAAGTTACAAGTAAGTGTATTTATGTCCACCCCCCTTTGATAGCCATAAGCAAATCAAAAGCAACCAATTACATTCAAAACTCGTTGAAACTGTAAACAGATTCCATCTGTGTAATTGAATCTCATTATAAATATAGCTGTTTTCAAAGCACTCTGAGATTTATTGAAAAGTAAAAGTGAACCAAAAATATTGTAAGATGGAGCAAGTTCAGACAATTCAGTGGTGTTGCTCTCTGATCAGATGAGACCAAAGTACAATATTTTGCAATTTTTGTATTCCTATTGCAATCTAAGGTGGTGGCCGCATAATTCTTTGGGTATGCATTTCATCTGCAGAGTAAAAGAAGCTGGATGTAGATTAATTTAGAGCAGTCCTGGGAGAAAACTTATTAGAGCCTGCAAAATATTTGAAAATGGGGTGCAGATTTACTAAGCTGGTATAAGCCAGACTGATACTGTGTAGAATTCAAACTGAACTACACATATCGATTTAGAAAGCATCATGTAGAAAGTGTTCATAAAAGGGAGGGACATTCAATACAATGCTTAGAGCTGATTAGGCACCTGCCACCCATGTCGAATTTTTAGCCAATTACAACAGTAGAAGCAGCTTGATTTGTTTCACAACTAGTGGACTTTACTGATAAATCAAACTTGTACAAAATGTGGACTGGAGGAATAAGCAACCATCTTTCCATCCACAAGGGCAAAAGTTGCCACTTTTTTATATATGCGAATAAAATAAAGGGTATTCTAGCTAAACTTGACGCTACCATGTTTGTTTTGCTGCAGCCTTCCACCTCTGTTTGATGCGTTGATGTCATACATGTCACTGCTTTTCATTGGTCTGAAACGTTTCTGTATCAAAGCTAGTGCATCTGCTGGCTTCTGGCAAGATAAATTTTCAAGAGTTTGTGAATTCATAAATCTTGCAACAATTTATCTTGCTTGCAATGTGACAGATTTATCTTCAAACATGGAAAACTGGCCTAAACATGCTGCCAGACCTACAATGAAATTGTTACATTTAAAACTTATAAAATTGTTAAAACTGCCCTGTCAAACTGCAGACCTATCTGTGGTAAAACTTAAAACAATGTTGTAGTCTGATGCTATCATACTGAGATTTGCAAAGATAAAGGCTACTGTATATCTTTACACCAAAAAATTCCTTTTGGGGGCAGGATTTGGGGTAGTGGTTATACAAATGCACCCCACACAGTTCAGATTTTCTGCAGTAACAAATATTGCAAACTTTTACAATTGCACATTAAATTGTGTTTGTCTCATAAAATTTCTCAACAGATCAATGGTTTTGTGTTTGTATTTTGACAAAATGAAAAGTTTCAGGGGTTTGAATACTTTGGAAGGCAAGTATTATGGTAATTTTGATGAGGATTTATTGTCCAGTTAAAAGTTTATTGTGGTGAAAACAAAACAAACAAAATAAACTTAAGTAAGCATCAATTAGCTAACATTTCTGTATATAAACCACTATTAAAGGTAAAAGTAATATTCTAAACCTGTGTTTAACTTAACAAAGGAAGAATATTCAAGAATATTCTAATTATTTTTATGAGTCTGTATTTAACAGAGCTTAGCTCGACATACAATATTAGGTACATGAGTGTAGGTCTGCACCTTAACATACTTCCAAGTGGAAATAAATCATTTTCATGACTCATCTTTCAGCTTTTTTGGACACTTCAGTCACCGGTCAGAGTGGCAGCTTATCAAGATTGAATACAAGGGTCTCTTTAGCAGGAGATGCATGGATGGAGATTATCAGACATGGTACCTGCACAGCAAGGTAACACGAATGTTTTTTCATGCCTGTCCATGCAAACTCCTTTAAAATTGTAACCTGCTGTCAAATTCATGAGTGAAAAAAAAAAACAACACAAACACAATTTTCTCTTTGTAAAAAGGGAGAGCTTTGTGTGATGGGTGAGAAGCAGATCTATATGAAGCGCCGGCCTGGCAACCGTTGCATGTTGGCACAGGATTATTCCAGGATCTACTCCTCAGAGCCATGCCTCTGCACAGCCTATGATTTCGAATGGTGATGACTACTTTTTTGTTTTCTAATAAGCTGTTCAACTTCAAGATTATAATATTCTTGAATGTAATTAAGAAGCTTGTGAACATTTGTGACAGGAAAACTAAAGTATCAGTTTGATAAACTGCATGTGTTTTAGTATCCACCCTACATTGCACATTGACTGCAGCGTGACTCTAATTATTGCTTGAAAAATTTAGATGGAGTTTAGAACTTTCATCATGCTTTTCTGATTTGCATAATGTCAAATTACTTATTAGAATTCAGTTAATAATGGATCGTTAAATGAATTTTAAATATATTTTATCCATTTATCTGAAATTCCCTTTGATCTTGCTTGTCTGACAATCATGTCTCTAGTTAAAGTCTTAAAATATTCCATGAAGCTCTAACTGAGAAAAATTTGTCTCGCTACAAAAGCTTGTAGATTATTTTGAGAAGCAGTGTTCATCATTTTATGATGTACTGCTTTTTTGTTTTTTTTTTTGGTAGTGATTATGGGTGGGAGCGCCAGGCAGACGGGAAGTGCTCTCCTGCTTTTTGGTATAATCCAAATGGTGTGGCTAAAAGCTGCAGCTCTAGCCAAAGTTTCCTTAACAGCACAGGGTAAGTGTGTTATTATTCTTTCTTACCTTGTTTTATTAGCTGCCTGGAATAAAAGCAGAAAGTCATCATTTACAACCTACATAGGTCAAAAGAAAAACCTAAGGAGCTGATAAGTAACATCTGCACATTTCTTTCAAAATAAACACTGTAAGAAAGTGCACACTTTGAAAGTGCCTGTATTGGGTTGAGTTAAATAAAGGAAATAAAATCTTTGTGCTGTTAAAACACAGTCATTGCTTTTCTAAAAAAAATGAAAATAGAAGCAATTTTCAAGAGAATATGTGTGAAACGAGCAGCATGTGCAATTTAAAATTTAAAGTAGATATGTTGGCTATTATACAGTAAAAGATGCTGGCTTACTTTTTACTTTATTGTTAAAAGGTATCGTAAGGTTTTATCCAATAACTGTAAGGAGCGTGGGAGAAATGTGTACTCGCCCAAGAGAGTGGCATGTCATCCTAAGGCACCCCAGGGCCTCCATCTCTCCACCAGCCATGGAGAACTCAGTGCCACCGTTGGAAGCAATGTTACTTTTATGATACACCTTGATAATGTGAGTAAGAATTTGATATGATCTGTGTTTTAATAAATGTGCTGTTTGATTGATTGCAATAAGAGAATTTCTGAACTACCCTAGCTTTAGTCAGGCTTTGATTCTATAGACATTGAATACATGCAACATGATTGCATTCATTTGATACCAAATTATGCAAAGTAGAACAAAATGGGTAGGAGAAAGTGTTTACTGTGTTAGTGTGCTAACATTTGCCTATTGACTTCCTCATCAAGTTTGCTTTTGTTTAATTTTCTACAATCTTATAGAATTGGAAGAAATGTTGTTCAGGAGGCCTTTATTTAATTTAATGTTACATTTTCAAGATATCTTTAATAAGCTGATGAAACATTGTACAAAAACTAGAACCCCCTTTTCTCCAGAAGAATTTGTAGTAAAGTGAGATCCTGAAGTCCTAATGTTTTGATACAGTTTTTTTTGTTTTTGTTTTGGTTTAAATGAAAAAAAAGGTGTCCTACTTCTCAGCTCTGTGGAACTCCTCAATTGTTGTATTGTACAGACAGCTACAAAACAGTGCTTTGGTACCGCAGTATAATGGACTCTTGTGGTCAAGGTAACCAGAAGAATAACTGAGACAGGATCTATTCAGAATTTCACCTGGATTTATCTAAAAATTTACAGGGAGGAGTGAAGAGAACAGGAATACTGCTTTCAGTACTCATGAGGGTCATAGATGTTCATGTAAGAGCCAAAAAATGGAAATATAGTCTGTATGCTTGATGAGTATTTGGTAAATGCTGGGGGTCTGTAACAGAGACTGGTTTGTTCATTTGTTGCACGTTTAGTTATTTTTGGTGATGACTGTTTTGTTCAATGTGAGGAGAGAATTGTATTTCTTAAGGTGTTTTTGTTTGTGAAGGACCTTATTAGACCATGCATTATTAATGTACATGCATTGGCCCAGGATTTAGTAAACAGATATCATCAAGATTAGATGGAGCATTTACAGTTGTGTGATTCAATGTATGCTGCTAAACTGATATTCATGCCATCCTTTTGTGATATCACCAAACTCAGAAGTATGTTCAAGACACATTTTTGAAAAATGTAAAACGATTTCATTTGTGGATGCATAAAAAATCAGTATATTGACTCAGAGAAGCAAAATAGGTTTTACCATAACAAGTTCAAAATACTATTTTCACATCAAACTAAAGATATGTATAAACTCTTACTGTGGCTGTTCAAGCTGTTTTACATTTTTGTGTTTTTTTTAACTGCTTACCTTAGAAGGGTTAATGTCTCTTATTGGTATGGAAACATCCTTGATATGTTATCAGACTGCAAAACTATTTTGTGCTTTGCAAAGGCTCTTAGTAAAAATACAGAGTAAAAAACATTTCACTGTGCTTTAAGGACAGACAACTGTGACTGAAAAGTAAGTGCCCCAGTCAGACTGCAGCAATATGAACTGCCCTCCACTGCTTCTACCGTCCAACAACAAGGAGGCCGTCATGGTACAAAATGGCTTCCGCAACATTCACTTTACCTATCTTGTGTAGTAATGATGAGGACAGGCAAATAATCAAATCATTAAACCAACTCATGCCTTCTCTAATCTGCTCCAGTGCTAAGTTCACTCGCAGCACTCTCTGATCCTTAGCGTCTCCAAAAATTAGCTTCTAGAGGCTAGCCTTTGTCTGCCATGTTCTCTTCCTTCTCTGTCTCCCTGGCGGGCTACTCCAATGTAAACCCGGGCCAGTCTCTTCCGGTCCATCAGCACTCTGTTTCCCAGCAGGCCTCTCCGAGCTACACCTGTGCTCCGCAGCTCTTTCCTTCTGAGCTAGCAGTGGTAGGCTGCCGTCTCTAGCGCTATGGTTCCTTTGCTCCAGAGGGGGGTGCACATCTGGCCGGCTTGTCCAGGTTATGAAGCTCTCTAAGCAGTTGTGCTCACACTGATTCCCTGCTTCTACTGCCTGAACTCAGGAACACAGTTTCTGCTTATCTCTGCTGTCCAGATGATTCTACCCCTTGTTTGTGGCATGTGGACAGAGCGCAGAAGGATTCAAGTCCAGTCAAAAGCAAAAACACCCATCAAAAACGCAACAACCGCCACTTAAAATTGATCGTCTTCATAATAACCGGGCGGTTACCGGTCGTGGCTGGTGTAAGTCTAGTTTGCATAGATAATTTCATAATAGTCTTTTATTAGTCTGTGTAGGATTACATATTGGCCTAACTTGCTGCAGTCCCATTAAAGCGTAATAGTGAAATCTGTAGTCACTAGTTTTTCAGCTCTGCGCTTCCGTAGTCCAAAAGAAGTCTGCCTCCACAAATGGGAACTGTCTCCTATGGTATTATAAATAAAAATTTCTAAAGCAAGAAAAAAAAGGTTGAGACTTTCAGTTCTTGGTGATAATAGCATTCATATGGATAATATATTACATTTTTATGAGTCCTTGTAAATATTACACACTTTAACTTGCTTCTTAGCCATTAAAAGCATGCTCATTTATGCAGGTTTGTCTCAGAGTTAACTTCTTCATAGAGGGGAAGGGAACTGAACTGGTTAATCCTTCACTTATTTCCCACACAGACACACACATGCAAATGTTATGTGAATTAATCAAAGCTGCCTAAGCAACTGCAACACTGAACTATACATTGCTAATGTGCCTTTGCCCTGACCAGTGAAACTACAGTATCGGGGCCAAGCTCCCCATCAGTCCTGCTCTATCATTGTCTCCCCTTTGCCAATATTGGCAGGGATAAAATTCTAACAAAACAGAGATGATCTCATTGAGTTTTGGCAGCAATCTTGTTATACAAAAGTATAGATTATAAATCACACATTCAAGGCCATGGTGATATTAAAGGCTCTCTGTAAATAACAAATTCACTAAAGCGTACTAACCTTTACCCAGCACTTTGGTTTAGTTCAGCTATCATTTCAATGTGGTAGCCACTTTCTTTGCTAACATTGTTCTTTCTTTTGCAGAAAGGTTACACAAAGGTTAATAATAATCTGGTTGCAAATAACACTGACAAATAAAAGCACTTAGCATGAATATAAGCTGCCAACAAGTACTTTCTTGACTTTCAAAAATGTGCAATATAGACACAAAAACAAACAAAAAAAAATCCTCCAACCACAAAATTTGGATACTTGGTCATAAGCATATGATTTGCATATTCTTGAAGAGACACATGCAAACGTTTTTTCACCCACTACTCTGTTTATTTTACACAACAATATCAATTTACTCCTGCTTTAACTTTTAAATGCCAACATTATTAGATAATAAAACAATTGGGAAAAAATCAGAAAGTAAATTAGAAACAGCATCATTGTCCAGGATAATCTTCAGATCTTAGCTGCTAACGGTTCCCGGTAGTGTTTTACTGAACAACCGAGCGACCCTTTCAATGAGGGACCAAAATAAAAAACAGTTCCTACTTGTTCCAAGCACAGTAGAGACACCATGGGCTGCCCTAACTTTTCCCAATCTAGTCGGACCTGGTTCACCCAATTCGAAAGGAGCTCAGCATCCTTAGGTAACTTAAATAAGTCGACGTCATCCTTATTTGGGCTAAAGCAAAAACCCCTACTCCATTAAAACTTCAGCAGCTGTGAATAACTAAACCACTGTTCCAGCTCTCAGTTGTTTTCCTGCATACATCACATTTTCTCCCTTGGTCACTGGTGCAAGAGTTCACTGAATGGCAGAGGCTTTTTTTTTGATAAAAACTTTTTTATGCAGGCAACCTTGAAATTATTACACTGATAATGGGTATTAAGGTTTAGGTCTAGGAAAAAGACTAGAAAATGTCAATATTATGTCATCAATATTAAAGCTTTAGCTCCTTCGAACCTCCAAACCAATATTTAGTAGTATAATTAAGTATTGCCCATGCATATTGCATGGAATTGACAAACCTCTGGAATCTATGAACAATTTTAACCCAGGCCAATTTAACTATACCATAAAAAGTCCTTAAAAGTTCTTGTTTTTGCCTTAAAAATACCTTGTTTGGAGTCAGCCCCCAAGCTTTAAATGGATTAATCTCAGAGACACTGTTGATTTACAGGTTGAGTTACAGTCTACTTGAAACACGTATTTTAAAGGCATTTCTTATTTACTGTAACAAAGTGTCACTTAAAGTATTTGAATTGATTTAGAAGTTTGAAAAGCAGATCTAAAAGCCCCAGTATAACAAACATCTGCATAGCATTATACCACCACATATGGCTTGATTTCAGTGTTTGAGTTTCATGTGTTAGATTTGGTGCATAGACTTAAACAAGAATATCTGTCTTTCATCAGTTCAGCCCTTTGCTACATTTCTCCTACGGCTAGTTAATGAGTTCTTTGGTAAATTGCAATCATACAGTTCAGAATAGGACTGCTCATTTTGCCTAAGCCTTTTCAAAAAGACCACTCCTCACATCAATGGGGCTAAAGAAGGGTCTTCTTTGTAAGGCTTTCTACAAATAGATTAGCTTCACAATAACATTTTCTGATAATTACAGTACTCACATATCTTTTTATATTGTATTTGTTTTCCCTTGAGCAGATCATTGAATCTTTCTTTTCAGTCTTTACTCCATGTTCTTCCATAGTGCTCTGATTTTGTTTTTTATTTTTTGAAAATATTTTAGACCTGAATAACAGGGGGTGTCTTGACAGCTGTTAAACTGAAGACACCCCTTGTAATTGAATGGTCAGTAACACAGAGCCAGCTACATTCATGCCATTGCTGTTGGACTTTCTATTACTCTTCTACTCCTACTAGTTTATGATATGCCATGCAGAAATACAACTTCCGTCAAAAACAATGCTCAATATAGCCAGGGTTGCTGCCTACAAATTCGTCTCCATTATGTGCACTGAGAAAAAAAATCAAAACTCATCCAACTGGCTTAATTTGTCATTGGCAAGTAGGGTTTATTATCTAGTGGTGTTTATTTTATGCAGACAGAAAAGTAGATTACAGGAGAGACATTTGCCAAAGGTCAGCAGAGCCAGGACTTGAACCTGCAACAGCCAGTATATGGATCATGTGCTACACCTCCACAGCACAGCAGCACTCCACATATTACCAAAAACTGCATCGGAGAACTCTTCTGCTTGTGCAATTTTGCAAATGATGATTTTGCAATACTGACCACAATGCAATATATTGCAGCATAACTAATTTTACAAAATAGCTGTTGTTTGTAAACTTTTCTATACTTCTGGTCATAGGATGGCCTTTTTGACTTCTTGGTTCTCTTACTATTCTTGTTCTCTCAGTCGGATTTATGTCACTTTTCATCCATAGTGACCTGTATGATGTCAGTGACACAGCTTAATGGACATCCAGGCCTCAGCACTTAAGTAACAGGCTGAGCCATCTCCAGTTGTACTTGGGCTAACTGAAGTGTCCTGACCTAAGCCATGATGACAGATTCTGTGTCATCTTGTGTATCCACAGGGAGAGTCTCCAAGCACCAGCATCCAGCTAGACTTTGGGGACGGCATCAAGATCACATACTCTAACCTAAGCAGGACTGACGATGGCATCAAGCACATTTACAGAATGACTGGGATTTACCGAGTGATAGCTACTGCGGAAAACAGCCTGGGATCTGACAGCACAATGCTTTTTTTGCACATCACTAGTATGTGGATAAGTAACATCATTACTCATTCCTTCACCAGTGCATATAGCATGAAGCCTCCTCTTTTTCCTGGATAGTCACATTTTGATGCTGCCAGATTTTATGTCAGTCATACTCCTAATACTTCTGTGCATATCATCCTGGGAACATACAAAACCACACAATTTCTGTAAGAGTGTACATTACTTGTGAATAATTTAATACTTAGTGATAACTTTTTGCGTCAATGTGATGCATGTATGCATGTATGCCCATGTATTTTGCTACTACCCTAGGTCCAGTGGATCGTGTTTATCTCTCCGCTCCTGTTGTGGCCACCAGGGAGAAAGCAGCTAATCTTACTGCTGTAGTTTGGCCTAGCCATACAAGAACTCTGACCTTCTTTTGGTGGTTCGAAAACAGCTCCGAGGTGAGGGCGCATCTCCTCCTCCTACTACTGTTTTCAGCATTCATCTTTGTCCAGTTTACTGTCATTGTTTCTACTCTCCCACTCCTCCTCTGCTGTCCTTGCAATACAGTAATGATTTAAAATTGCAAACCTACATAGCTTTCCAACAAATAATGTAAAATGTTGCATGTGGCTGTGTTTTCTTGGAGGATTGGGCCCAAATCGTCATACTTGTTTATCATGTTGATTATATTCACTGAACCAACTGCTCATTATACAGCATGTCAAGGGCTGCATATATGTAGTATTTATTCAGGATATTCTCAAAAGATTCTCTCTGTTTTTTCTTTTGAAATTCAGCCCATTATAACTCTGGAAGGAAGCATCTCGCACATGTTTCTCAGAGAAGGAAAAAACAAGGTCACAGTCCAAGTTGCTTGTGGAAGCACCGTATTGGAAGACTCCAAAGTTATAACCGTTAAAGGTGGGTGGAAAAGGCAGAGTTTAAAGCACTTGATTTGCAGGTACATAAATATGCAATATGCTATTTGAGGGGTGGGGTTTGGGTGTGTGTGCTGGCTCACAGTCACCACTGTCAGTGTAGACCTATCTAATGAATAAAATGTCACGCTATATGAACATGAAATCTTGAAGCGCAATTAACTTAAGGCGTATGCTTCCAAATGAAAAAAGACAAATCTGAACATCATATTAATCAAAAAAATAAACTAGAGGTAACATTCATTTTCTAATACACAGCTTCACTCCTTTGTTCTAGAGCTTTTCAGGTCACTGCTGTTGTCGTTTTCACCAGCTCTTGACGAGCACAATCCTGACATCCCAGAGTGGAGGGAGGACATAGGCCGTGTAGTGCGGACAGCTTTGTCACAGGTACATCAAGTCCCAATAGATCTTTCCTGAAACCAACATCGGAGCCCCATAGCTTTCAGGGTCATTACTATTTTAAACTCCTGTGCAGTAATAACCACACAGCCGTGAAGTTATATCCTCCACGATCCTTTTTTTAAGGTGATTTGTGATGACAGGTCACTAGTGTGAATAACAGGTGTGAATTAAAGGTGATGTCAGCCATTGTTGCTATAGAGTTACACAGGATATTATGGTAACTTAGATTAATCTCCTTAATAGGGTTAAATCTGTCAGTCCTGTTGTCTTGTCTCAGGTGTCTGGGGTTCCTGAAAATCAGCTGATGGTGTCTCTATATCCGGGACTTCCAACCACGGCTGAGCTCTTTATTCTGCCTGATGAGCAAATGTCAAGTGAACACAAGAAAAGGAGCAACGAGGCTTTGGATACAGTAAGAGAAAAGCCATGCTTCTTTTTTTTTACATTTTAACCTTTGTTGTTTCATTGACTATAACACAGCAGGTCAAATGGAACTAGCCTATCTAGATTGCCTAAAATGTTATGTCATTTCTACAGCCCTTATTGTGTTTTATATTATCCCAACTGTTATTTTATGTAATTCCGGCCTTGATCAAATTCAGGCTAGATTAAATTAGATTTGCTGCTATCCATTTAATATACAGTAAAGCAGTCAGAGACATCTTTAGCTTTTCTAAGATAAAACAGGTCCAGGAAAGAAAAGCAAATGTACCTTTCCCCCAAAACCCTCTTCTTGAAGGTCTTAATACAAGCCAAGGCAAAGAAGGCACATACAGTCCCTCCAGCAGGTTTTCTTTCTCCTAAAGTAAGATATACCCTAAAAACCTCAAAACTGAGGGTTCCATGTGGATTCCTTAATTAGATGTTTGAATTGTAAATACCCGTACTCTGATATTGCCTTTACAAGTTCAAAGAAGTTTACACCATATTTTGTCATTTACCCATTAACTCACACATTAAAACCCTGATGGTTGAAAGTTATATTGTAGCAACAGCTGCCCTTGATACAATGACACAGATGCCACCAGGTCCTCTAAAATGTACTTGTTTTATATTTTGATGGTGAAGAATGGAGAGCACATCCATGGATGGTGACATTCGGAGGAGTGAAAATAGAATGTGGAATGCTTTTAATTAATTAACATATGTATGTGAGCTAAGATGAACAAAACTGGAGGATTTGGAAATCCGTGATTACACCATTTGCTCTTGCTGTTACTCTTTCAAATTTGAAATCTTGGATTTTGACAAAACAGATCTGACAGCAGAAGCTGTATGTACGTCCTCCTGGGTTGCCATGCTTGTTTAGGTTCGGTTGTGGGCTCAGTAGCTCTTGTTTATGACCTTAAATCATAATACTGCTACGTTGTCTGACAGCCCATTTTTGAGTTGGTCTCAAGGGATTTCCTGGAACCGTAAATGATGGATTCCCATGTGTTTGTGAATGCACCTATACTACAAGAATTCAGCTTTCAGACAAGGTTAATCTTTTACAGCTAATGGGAAAATGGACATGATCAAGTGTGCATAGAAAGATCCAATCCAGCTATGCAAAAAAAAAAAAAAACATGAACTAAGAATTCAACAAGCCTTTATTTGTAACAAAAACTTTGACTACAAACAGAAGCTCAAAGTCATAAAAGTCTGGCCTCAAAGCAGACTTAAATAAATCTAAAAAAGAAAGAAAAGGCAAAGAAAGAACCAGGGTCACAGCAGAAGCTTCTGAAAAGCAGAAGAATAAACTCAGGCAGTTTAAAACTTGTACAGGTCATTAATAAATGGTAATGAGAGGGAGCAATAACATGGAGTATTGAAAACTCTTTAAAAAAGAAGAAAAAAAAAGACACATTCATTAAACAAAAAAACTAACAACCTAAAAGTTTGTCAGCTCATAAATACTGCAGGAATGTAAATGATTGTATTATCTAAAAAACTGAATTTAAAAACTTAAATTTAGATAAAATCATAAGGCCATGTTACTGTAAGTTCTAACACAAGTGGGAATTGTTATAGAAAGAAATCAAAAACACCATTTAATTGTATGTTGCAGTTAGCTGTTAAAAAATTTGTGAAGCATTTTCACAATTAGCACAACTGGTCCTGAAAAAATGTTGCCTTTTTTCCCTTACTTTATAATCTGCTGTTATGGACTGAGATCTCTGATCTTTCTCCAGGTGTCTGTTGGAGCCACTTCTCTAGTTTACGCGTTAATGCCCTTAGTGCTTTGATGACCATGGGCACTACAGTTGCCCTCACCTTCCATCCTCTTTCTATTTTTTTCTTGAACTCTTGGTATTTCTCTAATTTCTTCTGTTCTTTTTTCCCAACGTTTTTATTATTTTGGATGGCCACATCAATCACTACAGCTGTCCTCTGTTGCATATCAGTGATCACAATGTCAGGATGATTGACCACTACCATTTTGTTTGTTTTCAATCTGTAAGTATCACAGGATCTTAGCTCTGAAATCCTCTAACACCTTGGGAAGTGGCTCTAATTTGACCTTGGGATCTTCAGTTTGTATTCTGCACAGATGTTTTTTGACACTATAACAACCACTTGGTTATTGCTTTCTATGTATTCTTTACCTATTGCTATTTTGCATCCTGCCATGATCATTGCTTCTGTGCTATCCTTCGGTCTGGCCTCTCTAGCCATTGGTAGGATTTGGTCATGTCAGCCACTTCAGCTATCTGTTGGGGGTACATCCCATACTGGGTTTCTTGCTACAATGATGGTTCCATGATGTTTTAACATCAGTGGCCTGAATTCCTTCTTTTGGCCATCCTACACCCCCATTGAGCTTTCTGATTATTGGCAAGACATAGCAGTTGATTGACTAGACCTTGTTGTTACCATTCTGCTGATTTTTCAGAACTTCACTTACTCAGTCAGGTATATGTGGCATCCTTGTGGCCTATTCATGGTTGTCCTTTGCCCGTGGTACTCCATGATACTTATGGTTCAGTTTTACATCTGCTGTTCTCCCTTCTGAAGTGCAATCATCTCTGGGTGCATTACCTGTCCTCTCTTTGTCTGGCCACATTTTTCCTCCCCAAAATGACATTCCAATGTCCCTTATTTAGATCCTGGTGTTGTGGATCAACGAGTCAATGTTTAGCTCACTCTTAGCGTAGAGCTTGATGTCATCCATGTGTAGGAAGTGGGTGATAGTGACCCAATTTCTGAGTCGTTATCCAAAGCCAGTTTTGTTGCTTTGTTGGCTTCAGGCCTATTGAGAACAGTAGGGGGGGACAGAGCATCTTCTTGGTATATTACACATTTGATTTAGATTTTCGCAAAGGCCTCTAATTGCCACAATGGAGTTTTTTTCACAGCCCCACGGATTGTGCATTGCTCTAAGAGTGCTGTTGACCCTGTTTATTATAGGCAGTCTATATATTAGGAGGCACAGAAGCTTATGCAGTACTGAAAAAAGATATATATATATATATATGTTGGGATCTGGAGTTTTTGCCACCTTCCTCCAGCAGAGCGCGCAGTGGGTCTCCTGGGCTGGAGCCCTCAGCACACCTGAGGATCGTCAGCTCATCAGGAGACCCAGCCTTCATAAGCAGCAGTCAGACCTTCTTTCGAGGCCGCAGTGTTGACCAAGTTTGGTTATCGACCTAAGCCTCTGTATCTGAAGAATCTTTGTTGCCTCAAGCGAGGACCCAGATTCTAACCTGCATCTGCCTTCTATT
>JAUZNJ010015983.1:0-17493 GCA_034780135.1 Jordanella pulchra
TGTTTTACAGCATGAAATGTCTGAATGAGTGCTCATCCAAGACTGGTGATTCCATACTTTTTGCCAGGGGTTGTAAAGTCTAGACTTTAATCTGAATGAGGCCCTGGTATGATGTTAAACAAACCACAACTCACTATAAGTGTGCCTGGAGAAAATAAGATGGGAAAAGGGGGAGAGCTAAAACTCGTCTACAGTTAAAAACTCCTCTACAGTTTTTTAATAGTTTTACTAAGAAATGTCACTAAGCTAAATATAGTTGTTGTCATCAGTGTGTCATTATGTCCAAGTATGAGTTTTACAATTTAATAATCCTTTAGGTTATCGTCTGATAAAATCTTATTCATAATCTAAAAAAAGAAAAAAATATAACAAAAAGAAGAAAAGCTGACCGATTGCCTATTTTTTCATAGCACCGTACATAATCTCTGCTCTTCTTTGCATGTTCGTATGGCCTCTTTCAGAAAATATGATTAATGCTGCCATGACTGCCTACTAAACTTTACCCTGTGGCCTTAAAGCTGCCTGCAGGAAGCCTGCAGCATTTTTCACGGTGATTTATGAAGACATGGAGCAAAAAAGAGAGCACCAGAGAAGTCCAGTCCCAGTTGAGTTTGGAATTATAGGTTGCACATGTTAGATGGGCTGTATTGATAATGTAAGCTCCCTGATGCATTAAACTGTGCTCTGTATATTTTATTACCATCATGAATAAGTTGCACCAAGCTGGCAAAATAGATGAAAAGACAACTGGCACAGGCCTCAGAGGTTTCTCTGTCAGAGCATCTTCTTATGATAAGGCAAAGACAGAGTGATCCTTATTAATTCCTGTGGGGCCTTCTGCAGGTTAAGGCTGGATAATTAATTTCTGTTTTTTTGATCAAGAAAAAAGGATGTGAAACAGGTTCTGATTTGGGCCAGTGAAGAAAATACCTCATTATATTTAAAAGACATAAAAGTTCCCCAAAAGTAACATCCAAAATCAACTTAAAACAGTTTTAATAATTCATGTTTTTAGAGTCAGCTGCATTGCCGTTCCTTATGAAGCACAGCCTTTAGTCTACAGTAGCAGTTTGCAAAATATGCTCTTTGTATCTTTAATACAGAAGATGTGGGAAGAATTCTGTTACATAAAGAAATCATGAACAGATAAGGGGCACTGGGAAAAAAGCTGCTGGCTTAGGACTTTTTGGGCACGCTGAGCGTGCAGAAACACCAACAGGCTATGGTCTGTGGAGATATAATGCTGAGCATATTTGTTTGACTCTACACGCATCATGTCAAACAGAGCGGAGATAAGCAGCACATCAGCACAAGATTATTTTCGTAACACAAAGAACAATTTTTTAAAAAAGACAGAAACATGAGTGGCTTTATAGATTTTCATTATGAGATTCCACGAACTACAACTGATCACATGAAGTTTTCCTTCAGGGCTGCACAGCTGTGCTGTTGGTAGCAGTGTTTTTTAAGGAGAAGGGCCTTGGCCCCATACAAATTGAATGCATGGGGTTTGCATGTTCTTAGTTCAAAAACATCAGCGTTAGATGAATAGGTATGAGGGTCTGTTTGTGCACATGATAGTCTGCTATGTGTCTTAGTATGTTTGTGCACATGATAGTCTGCTATGTGTCTTAGTATTGGCCTATGGTGCATCGACAACCTGTTTAGGTTGAATCACACTTCTTTGCTGGAGATAGGCACACTTAATGTCTCTAAATTCCAAACATTTGAAGGGTTGACGAACTATAAAAAACAACCTGATCTAAAAAAAAAGGAAAAAAGAGAAACTTTGGCCTGACTTTTCAAGTTTTAACCCTTTAAAGCCAAGTGTATCATATTTGATACATGAATTTTTGAGACCTCTGCATCATCAGTGGGAATATTTTCACTCTTGAGAACCTGACTTAATAAATCAGAAATATGTAGGGAACAGAAAATGTATACAAGATTATACGGAAATGCATAATGTATCAAAATGTGTGCAAATAACGATCAAATTTAACTTATACAAAATTTATGTTATTTTCATAATTTTTCATATAATTCAATGACAGCTCTTATATTTAAAAAATCTGAGTTTTCTGTCAATTATTTCATTGTTCGAGCTTTAAAAGGTTAATCCTTTTCAGTGTGGAATGATTAAAACAATACTACAAAAAAATATATCAAAACCTCTCCAGAACCTTTTATCAGGTTCGCACAGCAGTAGTCTTATTTAGTAGTCTTTTCAAAAAGAGTCAGGTTGGCTTGGATAGCTTTTTGATAAGTTAAATCATTATTTTAAAACAGCATTTTTTAATTGGATCTGGTTATCTTTTTCTTCGGAATATCTGAAAATCTGAAACATGTAGGTTAGACTAAATGGTCAAAGCAAGAAATTTGTAAAAGGGTAAATTGCTTTTCCAAGTGTTTCTGTATGAGCTATCCTGCTGGTTAGCATCGTAAAGGAACATTTAGTAAATAAGGATTGCAATTTATATACTAGGTGTTTTTAATGAATGTGGATAATTTTTGAGTCCCAGACAGAGTCATTACCTTAAGGGCCGATTATCTCGTTAAGTGTCAGGAAATTGGTAGTTCTCTGTGGGGTTTCTTTATATCTGCACTGTATCTAAAATACTGATTTTTTTGTATGTTTACTTATTAACTTGAAAAATCAAAGTCTTTTCTTTTGCTTTTGTTTTGTTGTTGTTTTTTACTTATCAATTTTATCAATTGTTTTTATGCTTTATTTCCCCAGTTGACCAAAGGAGAGCTGCAATTTAGATGCAGATGTGGAAACACATCCCCAGCCACACTGCTGGTTCGATCCCCACCAGTCTCAGACGGTCGTTGGCACAGTGTCCTGCTGGAAGTGAATTCCAGCGCCATGAAACTGACTCTTGACCAGCAGCACCCAGCTTCCATCAGTGTGGGAGAACCATGCCGGATGATGGGCTCTCATGGTGCTTTACTCTTTGCTCCTCTATCTCAGGACTCTGCTTTAGATTTCATCCAGGACGCACATCATTTCACTGGGTGTCTAGGGGACTTGGAGCTTAACAGGGAGCAGGTCGTGGTGGGTGATACACCGGAGTTTACGGGGTCGGGAAGCAGGAGGGTGTTTGGGATGTATCAGTGTTGCAACAGTGCAGGAGCCTGTGACAATAAACCATGCCACAATGGAGGAGTCTGCAAGGAGGATGATGCTGGAGGTTAGTAAATGAGATTGACTTTTTCTAAGAACAATTTCAATGCTGAATATCACATTCGAAAGCCAAATAGGTCTGTACCAAAGACAATAATCTAGAAGCCAGAATACACACAGACACAACTGTCGGATGAAAGCAGTGCTATGGGGATTACATAACATACAAAGCATCTTGATTAATGCAAGAAGTGCCTCAAAATTTCCCAAAAATTCCTATTATTTATCATGACTTAAACAAAAGCAGAGACAAGAATTAAAGCAAAAAAACAAAAAAAAATGAAAAGTTACAAAAGGAAGGTAATAAGAACATTGATCCTAAAGCTTCTTGAATTTTGAGCTGCTTTATGTTGCAATAATATTAAAAACACAGGGATGAGGAATACAGCATTAGCTGTCACCCTTCCTTTTTTCTTTGCTCACTCAGCGTTGTGCTATGTTTAATAGCAGTAGATCAAATCTAAAATTAAACTGTCACTCAGCCAACGAACTAGAAAATTATGTCCTCTTTCAAATTATGAAGCTCTATAAAACAATAATACACTCCTTTTTTTAGTTAAAAATTTTACATTACATACAAGAAAATGAAGGGTTACAAATCTTAACTGCAAGCTGTGAAAAGTATCTAAATAAAGTGGTTTTAGATTAGTTTTAGCTTTAGATATTTATATAGCAAACTGGAATTTGATGTCTGTCCTGTCCTGATTAAGGTGACAACAAAAATAGATGTCAGCTAAATCACTCTTTAGACCTAAAAGACCATTATTTTTATACAGACTTAACAGAGAAGCGAAATAGCTAAACCAGCATACAGAGCTACTCATAATGGAGTTATCCCTTATTCACATAAGACGCCTTCATCTGTGCGACCTCCGTTCTTTTACAAATACAAGCCATTCCACCCAGTGTGGTAATTCCTCCTGCCTCTGCTGTGCTGCAGAAAGACATATGGCCATGCTCCGCTGCCCATCAGATATATGGATTGAGTCTATTTGTGACTGATGCCAGAGCAAAACGCATCAATTTCTAAAAACCTGTTGAGCTACACTGGAAGAAAGACATGGAGAGTAGAGTAGACCTGGTAAATTTTAAAATAAGACGTTATCCATTGAGTGGTCTTACATGTATTGAGTTTGGACTCCTGCAAGGCAACTTTTTACAGTGGATGAGAGAGTGGACGTGGAACACAGTACGTGTAAAGCTGATATTACCCTCCTTGGACCAGATGGAACATGCATCAAAGCAGCAGACGTGGAGGGGACCTTTTACTTTATGCTCCATGTGGTTGAGGAAAACTAAAATTCTCTTTTTTATTTATGGACAATAAATGTGAACTAGAGAAACCAGCACTTTGAGAACTGTTTTAAATAGCTATTAGAACTCAATTCTGACCTATAAGAAAACTGTGGGAAATCGGACACAAAGTTGTTTCCGATACCGATATCTGTAACTCCCATTTCAGGTTTTAGTTGCACAAACAGAGCTGCTATGAGAAACAAGCACTTCCTTTATTTCCCCAAAGATTCCTCAGGGCAAGGCCAGTGTAATCAGACAGGTGTTAAAAACAATGCAGACCATCAAGGTTTGTTTTTTTACTGCAGTTTTCTTTACCTAAGACAGCTGGGGAATAAGTAAAAGACAGATAAGATAGTGAATGTTTGCCATGGTTATGAAAACAACACAAGTTTTCAAGTGCCTGTTAAATACTTTATAATCATATAGTTTTTTTTTTCATGAGGCTAGAAAATGTTGATGCAGTTGTTTCCACACATTAAGGTTCCCTGATGGTCCGATGACCAAATTCAACTTCTCATACAAACACTAAAGTCTATAATAGAGGTGCATAATTTTAGATAAACATGCAAATTAATTTTTTCTAATATATGAAACTCATACATTCACTTTCATCATGGTCCGCTGTTAATTACTGACATGTTTTACCAAAAAGTTCCACAAAAAGAAACTGAGAAAACTGCTGCCTCAAATTTGTTGTAATCTTTAGTGCATCTTGTAATTCTATGACTAGAGCTTCTTTGTCTTTACTTGGCTTTTAAAAGTGATGAAATGCATGGAATTTTTATTATTTTATGTTTAATTATTATTTATCTTTGTTGTTTCCTGTCATATATACAGAAAAAAACCTGTTGATATTTTGTCATCGTGTAACCGTTTGTTATAAACATTGAAAAACTCCTAATTTAAGATTCCGATGTTTTAGTTTGAGGGCTGCTTTTTCTCATTTAAATATCAAACACACCTCTATGTTCTCGTGCCGAATCCCGCTGACCTTTCCTCTGATTAATTCCTCCCTGTTGGGGACGTTCGATAGGCTTTGATCCGTTGCTCTTGTCTCAGTTGTCAAAGCGCATTTTATTTCCTTCTGCAGAGCCCCATTGCACATGTTCAGGAATCTTCCATGGCGCCCGCTGCGAGCTGGCCGGCAACCCATGTGTTTCACAGCCATGTACACACGGTGGAATATGCATACCAAAGGCTCAAGGCTACATTTGTAACTGCTCAACAGAGAACACTGAAGCAAGGTAGAGACATGCACACTTGTCATATTGATAGATTTTTTTCTTTTTTTACCTGAAAACATTGCATTTTTCTACTGTTTTACAGTTTTACTTAGGGGCTACATTTTTATTTTTTAATCAAAGGAAATCAGTGAATACCCACTAATCACCAGTGAGACATAATTATGTTTGCCACCACTCAGGTCCTCCTCAAGATTAAAGAATACAGAGAAGCTTTAAACTATTGATTGTGGGATCTTTTAGCAGAGTATCTGCTGGTATTCAGGCTTAAAATGAGTGGCTGAGTGATTAAAATGGCCAAAAAAAAAAAAAACAAAACCACAAAAAAAACAAGAGGAGCGGAAATAAACCAATTACCTGCCATCCAATCATTCCCAAATGAATTGCATTTCGGCATTCACACACAAAATTGTAATTACATACTTAGACTTTTTCTCATGAGTCCAACAAGGTAAAGATAATTAAGTAATATATATTTTTTTTAAAAACGCTTCATATTGCACTCTTTCTTTCTTTTAAGGAATATTGTGCACAGCCCTGAATATAAATGTGTATAAAATCGAACTTACATATCCCAATGAACAAACACACACTTCCACACAAACATGCTCCTCTCATCAACACATACTTGCATTCCTCGCACACTACCAACAGCCGTCGAACAAAATTACCAAGACATTTGCATATTCTCCCTTTCATTAAATCCGTCTGTGGAATTGCATCGCTCCTCACAGTTATTGAGAGCAATCCACATTGCAGGTAGCGTTCCGACTGAGTGAGTGAAAAATGACTGTGGGTTGTAATTGCAGGAATTGGGACTTTAATATGTGACTTGTGAAATCTTTGATGCAGTTTTGTCACATTTGTGCATGTCGTGGTAAAAATCACTTAGTTAAGATAAATTACAAGCCATAGATATCCATTTACTAAGGCTGAGATAAAATTCTAGTTTTTATACATTAGAAATTTCATTTCCAAACCAAGTTCCCTTTAGAAAATCTCAATAAATGTGCCCTTTTTTATGTCTTCTGAAAGGCTACTTGGAACACATAGAGTGAATTTCAAATTTCTTAAATGAGTGGCTCAAAATAACATAAGATATTTGTCTAGGTTGTCTAAACTGGACAGTTTTTTACTCATAAACCAAAATGTGTTTATTTTCAAATCAAAAACAGCTCTTTTTGAGCAAAATACTTTTTCCTGAGTTGAAATACTCTGAACCCTGTCCTGCTCTTCTTTCTGTGCTAACACCAGACTGGATTATATGCAAACCTAAATAATAGGTTTGTGTCGTAAGGTGGAGGCACTCAGCAATCACCCCAGCCCTACAGGTGGCGTTTCTTACCTGGAAAGATGAAGGACCGCAGTAAAGCTTTTAGTTTCATTAGCCAAGTATGACCTTTACTCTGTACAGCTCTTACTGACAGGCACACTGGCCCTAAGCTGTTGGGATTTGATTAAATTATTTAAGCACACAGAGAAAAGACTTGGGTTTTCACCAAAAAGCTGACATAAAACAGACAATTGTGTTTCTATCAAGTTTTTTTTCTTATCACTTTAATTCATTCTAATTTCTTGGTTGTTAAATAAAAGATATGCAGCCTTTGGGATATTATATGCTATCAAAATATTTCATGGCCTACTTACTTTTTAGCTGCAATTGCTTATAACAGGTTTCAAAAAGGAGATTCCAGATACCCTGTTAGAAAAAAAGACTTATATTTGATTTTATCTTATAAGAATAACAGTTGCTAATGTTGACATGGTTCAAAGATCTGTTAAAACCTTACATAGTAACAAAGGAGACTTGAGTTGTTCAAAACATGTCTAATTTAATCTGATCATCCAGTGAGAACAATTTATGCATTTTACATTTTAGTACTGCAGAAATAATTTTAAAAATGTGTTTTAGTCATCAGGCTGTGATGATTTTTTTTATATTGACCACAACTGACCCAAGAAAAGTGTTAAGTTGTATTTTACTGCACTACTTAAAATAACAAATACTTCACACATACTTTAAACTGGTGCAAGTTTACTAATTCGCTCCTTTCTGGTATGTTAAATCTATCTGCTCTTAATACTTCAGATGCCACAATGAGATTGAGGTCTGCTCGCCTAATTTCTGTCCCGGAGGCTTTGATTGTAAAGTTATCGATGGCTCCATCCACTGTGATCCGCTGCCAGTGGTCAGTTTTATTTACACTTTACAGTTTGGTAGCAATCATTGTAGTTTTTCATCCACAGCATGTGACACAAAGCGTCTCCTATCCTCTGTCAGGTATCTCCAGGTATTGGTTATGTGGAGATAGCAGAAATCTGTGCCGGGGTGCTGGGAATAATCCTCTTGGTGGGAATCTTCATCTATGCCAGGAAACGTTATGTTCATAGGAAGAAGAAAAAACCTGTGTGTGTCCAGGACTCCAATGGGTAAATATGACTTTTTTTTTCTTATTAAAGTGAGGTGAGGCAATGTATTAATCTAAAGTTTTTATATATTTAGTTTTGTTTATTTAGTTTTTTTCTCTAGAAGATTTAGTAGATGGGAAAAAGGTAGTCACATAAAGGAGCACAAACAGTGGTCGCACGCACGAAAGTGCTGCCACTTTCTTATATCTATTGTAACATAAACTAATGCAGTAATCCCTGCAGAAGAAAATTCAACAAAGTGTTGAGTTCAAAAAGTATACAGAAAATTGACAAGCTTTCCAGTTGGGCTATTTTTGAGTAATATTTTCATATTTTTTTATAATTATAAACCCTTAAAAGTATATCAGAAATGTTTGACATGTTTTAGCCAGTGTGTAATAAAATAACTGTATTCAAGTCTCACTCTTTAAAATAAAACAAAGACTGAATTGAGTAGCATGTTTCTATAGTTCTTTTTCTTCAGCATTTAGGGATACAAGCGTCACAATTTCCTGCAACTTTAAAGTGGCGATTGATTTTGAAACAGTATTTTCAATATTTTTTTTTTTTAGTTTTTCTTTTTTATTTAACCTTTTTGAACTAGGACAGTCCCATTGAGATGTAAAAGACTCTTTTCCCAGGGAGTCCTGGGCTAGAGGCAGAAAAAATTACATCACAGTGACAGTGAAAAAAACACAAGATACAATTTAAGAAAAATATAATTTAAGGAGGCCATCTCAAGTGCTCTTAGTCGGTTCTTGAAAGTGTTACTGTAATAATTTTATGTACTTTCCAGTCTTTTTTCAGAATGTTCCATGTAGATCGAGCAAAGTAAATAAAAGCCGTTTCACCCTTTCCTTTTCAAGGTTCAACTTTTATTATGACAGCCTAGAAAATCCTCTCAGTGTGGACTGCTACAGCAATATTTTCTTTCTTTCAGGCTCAAGTTAAACTCATTTGCCTCTCTTTTTATGCTAAAAAGCCAATTTTACAAAAGGATAAATCAAAGGTTTCACTTGTCTAGATTAAACTTGAGAAAAAAATGAAATTAAATTATTAGCAATTTCTCAGTTGAATCCTTGATCTACACCAAACAAAAAAGCCAAAACATTCAAACCAAATGAAAAGGAAAACATAATTGACCATGTTTTCAGGAGACGACATGTTTAAAGATTAGCACAGAGGAATATACTGACAGTGTCAAACTAAACTTTTATGCCAACAGGTATTTCCAGCCCAGTTCGGCTAAGAGCCTTAAAGCGGACTGCCAAGATGTTAACCCAGCTGAGATGAGCTCATTGGTCTGTTCCACCAACAACCTGGACCACACACCATTCAGGTCCCTGAGGCCGCGCAGTCAGATTGGTTCATCAGGAGGTGGATCCCCAAAGACACTGCAGCCAGTTGTGTGCAGCGTGGCCCCCAACATTCCTGTCAGACAACCATCGAGCTCTGACAATGACTCTATCAGGAAGAACCAATGGGACATGGATTATGAAGGTGTGTTGTAGTTTATTTAAAAAAGGTAACTGTGCATAAAAGATTTAGAAATTATTTTAGCTGAAAAGATCAGGCTTTAAGCCACTTAGTTCAGTCAGGGGACAGAAATATATTCATAAGAAAAAAAATAATCATAGAAAAAGTAAAATATAGCTTTTTCTAGCTTTCCAATTTGGCCTGGTATTGATTAATGATCTTTATTTATTAACTCATAATATAAAAATTGTTTTGCTTAAAGAGGGATTAGGTAAGTTTACAGAGTTTTCTAATAATACTACCACCTGTGGCCAAAACACAGAACTGCAGCACCCTTCTGCTCATCTTTGTAGCTCAGGCTCGTACTTAACAAGATAATTTTTTTTTACTTTTTTCACATTACCTAGAGTTGCCATTGCTGAGTTGAGCTGGATGCTGGTCACTTCTGAGTATCCTTGAATATAATACTTTGATTGTTTTCTAGCATTTAACATGAGCGGTCTTGACATCAACTCAGGAACTTCCGACCCAAAGTAAATTAAGGAAAATAGGTTACAGGCTTAATGATGCATTGGAGCTGAACTACTGAGGTGTTAGTCTGCTTCTCAAACAATGATTCAGATGTAAAGGGTCCAATAAAAGGCTATTTTAAAGATATTTTTTATTATAAATTGTCTCTTCAAAGCTAAAGATAAATTGGTGAAATCGTTTAAGATATTTAAACCATCTCCTTCCATCCATGGGCAAGAATTTTTTTCTTAATTTTTGTAAAAGAAAAACACTTAATTTTTTTATAATTATTATTTTCTTCCAATAATCCAGTTTCTAATCCAGGCTTTAATTGTGAAAGAGCGTTTCAGGTAACATAATTTTCACTCATCATTTTCACTCCAGACCTTTGAGAATTTTTGAAATGTGCTGGAGAAGCCTTTGCAAAGCAGGTCAGACTTGACCATCATTAAAGATTAAAGATTTTAGTAAAAAATAAAAAAGAATTTTCTTGTTAGGAGAAAGGAAAAGCAATGACAAGAAGAGTGTTTGCTCATTTTGAATTCTGACAGCATGATAACCTTTAACAAAATTCAACCATTTTCTAGGATTTTATTAGAAAAAACAATATTTTTTAAATACAAATATTACTGTTAATCCTTCAGATTATGAAAGGTTATTCAATGAAAATATACTAAATGCAATTTAAACATAACCTTCAGAATTCATTTTCCTCATATTAGAAAGTAAAAATTCACATTCATACTTGGTTTTGCAGTTTGATGGAAATCAGTGAAACCTTGCTTTTTACTAGAAGATATGGCTCCTGGTTGTAAGGTTGGGCTAAGACTGCTTTTGTAAAGCATGTACATATCAGAAAAGACAGAATTATAAATAAACCAGAGAAGTGCTTTTGCTGAGGTTTCCAGCTGAAATATAATAATGTTGAAGAAAGAGAAGGATTCTCCAGGTGCTTTTCTTTGAAGGTTTATTTCAGTCTGCCTTTAGGTAAAATGTGGGCAACTCACTGAGTCTTCTTTAGATACATTCCTTCTCCCTGAACAGCTTTTAAAACCCACTCAAAGGTGCTGTGGTGAAGGATTTACCATGCATACTGCCACAGCCTCCACTTTTCTAAACTTATAATGTATGTTTACCACACACAGTTACTTAAGGTGTTTTATAACAGGATTCTTTTAAGGGGTGGTACAAACATTCTCAATACCCAGTTTACAAGTTATTTTTATTTATACAGAACACCAGTCGGAGTCAACTCAAAATAATCATTGTTTTTTGTCTTTTTAAAGATATTCTCTTTAGCTTGCGGCAGAAAATTAATAACTACCTAGAATAAAATTTCTACTCCTCTTGACCAAATATACCCTTTAAAAAGTGTCTGAGTTTTTATGGACAAATATTTTCTTTTTCTGTCTGTCCTCAGTCTACCCAGCAGACCCTGACTATTATGGACGTCCAACTGTCCAGGAATTTCCCCAGTTTGACATTGTGGAGGACACCTACTCCACCTCTACTGTCGACTCTCGAAGAAACTCCCGTTTTGGGGGCTTCCCATTTCCACTGGATCGCTGTGATCGGCGGGCCCCACTTCCACCATGCTATAGCAACCAGAATCTAGATGACTTTTTGGGACCGGACGGTCTTCCTCTTCCAAGCTCTCAGTGCCCAAATGAATACACTGCTATTAGCTACTATCCCACACAGCACACCCGCAGCCTGGACAATGTCTCCTCAGGCTATAAGAGACTCAGCATGCGTCTTAGTGTAGCTATGCCTTCCTATGCTGAAGAGAACAGCGCTCCACCAGGACCGAACACTGCCCAGCCTCAGACACGACCCACAGGGCAAAGCCACCGTGGTTATGATGGGTCAAGTATGGTGGAGAGTGACTATGGGAGTTGTGAAGAGGTCATGTTTTAGGACATACTCTACCATTTTTAACAAAGATCTCTTCATTCCTGAATATCCTATTGGCTTCATACAATAACATACACAAGAGTAAAACATTGCTACTTCTAACTACTTTTCCAGTTTAAGGCAGCTTTGTGTGCAGTTGCACATCTTAGTTAGGAAAAATTAACTGGAACAGTTGAAAAAGCTAATGTCTGACTTCCAAATCTAATCTTATTTTATTTTCACCCAGATAGATACAAACACATTCTAAATGAGAGTTTATTTTTTCCTTTACTTCTACAAGCAATGCTGTCTGGATTAGATGGAGGTGTTTTAAGAATGCTCAGCTGTCTTTTCGGGAGAAGTTCACAGTTTATGTTTTAATAAAAAATTTAAAAAACAAATAAAAACTACTAAAAGCGGCTTCCAGAAAACAAACACAGTATTACTGGCCCGGCTCTGCACTCTGTGGGACCTAAAAGAAATAAAGTACAACTTTTTTTAATGAAGAGAGAGGAGACTGCCACGGAAACTCTGTTTAAAACACATTTTTGCCAACTTTTCAACATTTCACTAATATCCTGACTAGTTACTCCCTAATTACAAAACTGATAAGCTAAAGCCTACTTCCTTTTTTGCAACGAACAAGTAAATCATGCATTAAATTAATTGTACTGTAGGTACATTTGTACTCCTGATCTTTGACAAATTGCAAAGGATACTAATAAGAATAAACGTACTAGCCACAACATTCAGAACTGTAAAGGGAAGATTAGCATTTCAGTGTTTGTTTACTCATATATTGTCAACATCTCTCCCGATGGGGCTGGATCCTCATTTAAACGAGTGATTTAGTGATGTTACTTGTGATGTAATATGTCAGAATGTGTTATACTGTCCTTGACCCAGGGACAATTTAGTCTGCGAACATGTGTCTATGAACATTTCCTCCTGGACTGGAATGAATGCAGAATGAATTTTGGTTTAAAGTTTGGGAATAAATGCAGCTCAGCAATGTTTTCATCACTGATATAAATGAAAACACTTATGTGGAAGTTTCTCTGCAGCAAAAAAAAAAAAAAAAAGCCTATTCGGCCATTTTAAATGGTTGATATAGAAAAACTCTAGTTAATGAAACTTCTTTTTCAGTTAAAGGCTACTTTTGCTGCATACAGCACATTTTTAAAGTAAATATTTAAAGTTGAGTTTTGTAGGAACAAACAGCATTTTTTAGTTTTAGTGATATCATTAAAATTACTGCCTTTAATCTAAATTGAAATGCTGTTTGAGTTGTGCATTGATCATTATGTTTGGTCAAAATTGCAAGATTCACACACTTTTCCTTACCTTAAGTTAAAAGTATACAAAAAAGTTCAAAATATACTAAATATAGACATTTCATTTCATTTTAGTGGTTTTGAATGACTAGTATTTTCTCCCAGGTTAAAAACTGTCCTGGTGTAAGTGACGAACTGTTACAGTTTTCCTAATACTGCTACAAACTCCCCTGATGAAGTATAATAAAGACGCACAGCTAGTTTTTATATAATTGTTTATTCCCAACGTAAGCTGCTTGTATAACATAAACATAGTAGTGAGTTTTAATCACAGGCCCAAATGAAAGAGGATATTATTCAGTTTAATTTATTCCATGCTGTAAACAATGACTTTTAATATCCCATCAGTGCTTTTTTTCAAGCTCATTTACTCTTTCTCTAATTGATTATTTAAAAATCATGATCAGATGTATTCTGATTTACTGGTTTGTAAAATGCCAACTTAGTCAAACGACGTGTAGCAAGATGAATTGATCTTTTGGCTGTTTATTGTACTGAAGAGCTACAAAATATTTTTCAGTTTACTATTTACCTGTGATGACATGTTTTATCTCCAGTCTGCTTATGAAATTTAAAAAACAATAGTAGACTATTCTTGTTAGAAATTAAAAAGATTCAATTATGCACATTTCAGTTACCAAATTATTACCTATGTTTCCTTCTTTATTAATTTCTGTCCTCTTTGCATTTTAACAAGTTCATAAACTGGATGTTGTACATTCTGTCTCTGATGGGTCAATTGAAAACATCTCAATCTGGATGAATAGAAATCTTATAAACAAGTATTGACATGTAAATAAGATTATAATTTTGTGGTTATTGTGCAGGATACAAGTTGCTTGAATGTGTATTAGATTTTTTTTATTATTCAGTTCAGCTATAAAGTTTATTTTTGTATTAATGTGGGCGTCCCCATGTTTCTGTTATTTCTCTGTGAGAGATTTTACTAAAATGTTCTTCCCATCTTTTTTGTTTTCAAAAGTGAATAATAATAAAGACAACTTCTAGAGTCACAGATGATTTTGGGCCTAATGCTGTTCTTTGTTCCTATTCTGTCAAAATTAGCTAAGAGTATTTAAAGTAACAGTAAACAGCTTATCTCATAAATCAAACTATGGCTTGAAACTGTTCTCCCACCTTAAATTGGGCTGTTTTTTCTCTGTCTTTTCTTGTTCAAAATAAGTTCAGACAGGTTTAGTGCCTCAAGCGAACTCTTTCTGCAACATAGAACCCTAAAGTAAAACGTTCACTGCTTCTTCTGTGATAATGAGCAGGATTTGCCTCATAGATGTTTTTTGCAAAGCTGAACATCTGTTTTTCAAAATACATTAGTCTTAAAAGCCTTAGTTAATCTCTTCAGTTTGTCTTTAAATCAATGCCTTTCCATTAGAAACGCAAGTCTTTATAGTAAGTCAACAATGTCTGTTGTTATTCTAATTCAATGCTGTTGTAAAAACAAATACAGAGATCCAAAAGTTTTTGGAATCAATTTTAGCGGCTCCTGAACTGAACAGAGGGACAAAGATCTGATGAAGTAAAGACTCCAGGAAAGTTTCGGTGCTGGGCCTGTAACCTTAATGACCCTGAGGCAGACCATGAGTGGACACAGGCTGGTAGCTAATAAAATTGTGTCCCAATACTTAAACTGTTGAACAAATGAATGAATAACTTTATTTTGAACAATCCATTAAAATTACAAAATTAACACAATCTAACATTATGTATAATTAAAAATGCACATAATAATAAGTGTAAATCACTGGTTTTGTATGTAAAGGGTTATGAAGAAGTGAAACTTATTTAATTATACCCTGATTCTTTTTTACAGTCCTTACGACCAACAACTTTCAAGCTTCCTACTTTACTTATGAATCAATTCAATTCCAAAGTCTATTGTGAAATAAATAAATGTATGTACAAATAACCATACATATACACATTCATGTTACTACATAGATCTTCCTTGATACAATTATTGCCCATAGCCCACAGGACCACAGCCAATGCAAAGATTTGTAAATACCCATAAACAAGATGAATGTGTGATAGCATCACTCTGTGCACCTAGGGTAAAACAATCTTTCACTAAATGAACTTTCTAGCTCTGTAACAGTATTTTAGCCTTAATCCTTCTGTCTCCCAATACCTGCAGTGGGTCCAGAACACAATCTGGGCTGACCCTCATTAACTGCTTAGCCTATTCCTCTCAGCTGCAGACTAGCTGCTGCTTCAACAAACTATACCACAGAAAAGTGCTGATGCCACCCTATAGACTCAACAAAGGTCTTACAGATCACCAGCATTGCTGGTGGCCACCTTATCATGTAGTCTGCTCTGGCCCTTATATAAAGTAACATCATTATTGCAACTCCAGTCCAGGCTATTATGCAGGTCAACACCTTGGTACTTTAGGAGTATCAGGATGCATTTATCTGGTTGAAAATAGCTCTTTAATTGGTACTGATATAAGTTGTCCAAAAATCTGGTGGATGTTATTTGCAAAACCCAGCACTGCATACTTGTCATGTGATTAATTTCTAGTACATTGAGAATAACAGCAGTTGTCTTAAGAGCTGTTCTATAACGTCAACAATTGTAAAACAGCAAACAAAAAGTATTGTAGTAAACATGAATGAAACAGACAAGATTTATCAGATCATTTTAGTGTTTAGTGTCTTATAGATGAGTTTTTGATAGACTTTCAAATGCTTCTTTGTCCTGAGTGTTGTGGAAGTGTTGAGATAAGGTATTCCACAGGCCTGGAGTGGCCGCAACGAATGCCTGATCGCCTGTATGTTTTGACTCTAATTTCAAACATCTTGTTGCCGGAGGGCTCTCAAAGATGCTTAAATTACAATTTAAGTGTGTAGACTCAAATATCCGCCTTTAGAATCCAGCTGCAGAACTAGCAATTATGTGTTTTTAGTCACCCTTTACATTCCTGTGTTTATGAAGCTGTAGCTATGGTCATCAATGAGACAGACAGAGCATAGAGTTAAAACAACTTACTGTTGTGTTTCTGTCATGACAGGCCTCCTGTGTTTTGCAAAACGATTATTGATTGACGATTTTAAAACTATGCACACAGATTCAATGTCGACAAGCTAATAAATCAAAAATACAAAAATAACATCGCTTGCTTGTCTCAATGCTGCATCCCCTTTAAACTATAATAAGATACATCCACCATAATAATTTCTAAGGCTGACACAGTGCAGTTTCAACCTCTGTCATAACAATATACACAGACACAGTATTCTAAGCTTTGTCTCCAGGGATTACATATAGAATTCTGACAGCCTTAAAAAAATCACAATAGCTCCGCACAACAAACTATACTTTGGTTACAATTGATCTTACAACATTGTACATATATATGTTTCCTTCCCTGATCCAAAAGGAAAAACATATTGTCACAGTTCAGCTCTTTAAGACATTTTATTTAGCCTATTTATTTCCCTTCTCTCCTACCTTATTATTAAGTTTGTACCAAGAAAAAAAAAAAAGAAAATGGCCAAGCTCCCTTGTATTTTCATTAGAAAATGCTGAAGTTCAAGAACGTATCTCCAATTATTTACATTTTAATGACACTTATAGTAAAAATATTCATAATATCTTCATGATCTTCTTTCATATCATATATAAAATCCCAACAACAACAATCACCAAAGTCATGGAGGACAGGAATAAATAATGTAGTGAAATTCTAAAGGGGAAAAGGAAATGTTAAAAGTCTCATCCCCAATTGTACTTCTGTGGTGCTGACTACTAAGTTCTATTTCATCCCTACTGAACACCAGATAAAATAGAACCAAGCTGTTCTAATCCCCTGCTTTGACACAGATACCAATTGGATCCAGGTGTGCTTGTCTTTACACAAGGTCTGAAAAAACATACAATGTGCTTTACATATAACATTTTAACAGTCTGGCTGTACAGTGGAGCAGTGGTTAGCCCTGTTGCCTTGCAGCAAGAAGATTCTGGGTTCAATTCCAGCCTGGTGTCTTTCTGCATGGAGTTTGCATGTTCTCCCCGTTGTTACGGCCAGTGGCCTTTTCTGTGTTTATTTGTTTTTTTTGCAGTGGCTAATCAGATGTACTTCACCTGGAAGGGGGTGTTGTCCTGTGTCACACCCTGAGGCCTACCG
>JAUZNJ010015994.1:0-17491 GCA_034780135.1 Jordanella pulchra
AGAGGAGGAGAGACATGCGGGAAAGGACCACAAGCCGGATTCGAACCTGGGTCGCCCACGTCGAGGACTAAGGCCTCTATACAAGGGTCGTGCGCGCTAACCACTGCGCCACCTGCACGCCCCGTTAATCGGAATCTTTGATGTAAAAAATATGTAAACTAAAAAAAACAACAAAAAAAAACACTCAGTGTGTTGGACTTTAAAAGCCCCAGAGGTAAATCCTCTTCATTCATCAGTATCACCACTATGCCACACACAGAAATAGTCGTATAGAACAACTCCGTGTCTCCTTTGGCTGCATGGAACAATAACAAAAAAAAAAACAAAACCTCAGGCCACCCACAGTGCCTCTCTTTCTCAGTAACTTAATTCGGCCCAGTATCTCAGCCCAGTACCGAACCAACTCCGGGTTTCACTCATTCTGGTTCTGCTGCTTCTCCTATAAACTAGTTCACCCACTGGATTCCTTTTTTCCTTTGATTTATTTTAGCAGTGGACGTTTCTGCGAACTCATGCTGATCCATGGAAGTCAAAGTTACAGAGACACTCAGAAAGCTCCCTCCTCAGCACACTGCTGTACAATCCCTGCTTGGCATCCGACTCCTCGGAGGTATGTCTGCTATGCTCAGTGCTGCTGCTGACCTCGTTTCCCATCCTGCTTGATTCGGAACGGGACACCTAGCGGGAGAAGACTCCAATGATCAGCCTCTGTGTGAAAGAGGCTTTCAGTTTATTGTTTCTGTAAACCTGTTGAAACTCTCCTTAGAGGGAGGGGTTTATGGTTTCAGGGGCTGGGAGGTCAAAGGCTGTGTTGACCCTCAAGCAACTTTCGTAAAAGAGAGGAATAAATTATTCCTGCTTCAGACCTGCAAATATTTACTGTTATCATCCCCCGTGGAGCTGCGAATCACTGTAAACTCTTATTTCAAGGATGAACAACAAGGAGACGACTCATTTCCGCAGAATGTTTTCTAAGACTTTGCCTAAACCTACGTGGAAGACATCTTTGCTCTGCTTGTTTTGGTCAGATCTTCAGAACTCTAGAAGTAGGGAAGGGGAAACAGCCAGGAGACCTGTGGGTGGGACACACACTTGTATTTGAAACACTTCCAACATGCAAGAAGAGCCTCAGCTTGCTTTGCAGAATCTAGATGAATTAGTCTTTGGGGTTTCTGTTTCTTGCAGAGAAAGAGTGATGGAGCAGTTTAAGATTTCAAAATGGCAGGAGTTTAGAACAAGCATGAAACATTACGGATGTTCATAATCAGTCCTGGTTCTTCAGACCTGTTGGTTCATACTACATAGATGTTAATGTTAACCTCCTCCTGGAAAATTATCTACAGTCCTGGCACGATTCATTTAAAATAATCTGATCAAAGGTTCCAGAGTTTTACTATCATAAGAGAAATTAGTTTCACTTTCATTTGAATTAGTACGTTTATTATAGATTAAGAAATATTAATAGGATGACTAAAATAAATAATCTAAAAAAGATGACTTATGTCTCCAACTCATTCCAGAAACTGAATATCTGGTATTTCAGGTTTTTATTTCTGCAAAGTTGGAGGATTATTGCTTACAACTAATGAAGTTTAAGTAAATTCAGTTTCTACTAGGATACTTTGCTGGAACCTCCGCAGTCATAAGGAAATAATTTCCCGAGGATGGTAATCTGAGAAAATTAATGGAAAGTTGTGTGGAAGGAAAAACTGCAGCAGAAGAAAATGCACAAGCAACAGGGAGAAAGTAAAGTCTACTCAGGAGTGTTCAGCCACTCCTGACCACCAACAGAGGCATCTCATCTGGTTCAAAACAAACAAGCTTCCAAGTCCTCCTTTCAGATAAAAGTAAATTGAAGCGTGAAATTTGCGGGTTAACCTAGGTTTTCAAAAATGGATCAACCTGCTGAAAATCGACATTTGGCTCCCTTCCCACTGGAAAAAAACACTGCATAGCGTCTGTGCCCCCGCCTCTATGTGTCTGGTGACATCATCACTCTGGTTTAGTGTTGATAATGTCACCAGTGTGACAGAAACCCAGAAAGTAAACATTAGAGAGCAACGTGTAAGGAAGCCTGGAATTAGTCAGTGTGCTTTATTGTTTAGCTCTTTTATCTCTATGAATCTCTCACTAGAGCTGCACCATGTTTATCTAATGTGAACAGAGTTGTTTCGGCTTGTTGGATCAGACGCGACTGGTGTGGGGTGTTGACGTCTGTACTTTGAGGTCAATAGTATCACGTAAATTAGCGAGTCGACTCGGCTCTGCTGTTCCCACTGAATGCCGATTGGAGCTGATCTGTTTGAAGGCGATTAGAACCCGGGTCACTTGCTGAGTCTTTTGACATACTTTGAAACGGATCAGTGAGCTGTTCCCACTGCCACTAAAAGTAGATTGTTCCCGAGTTTAAACTGGTTTTTCGGACAGTGGAAAAGGGGTAATAGTCTGGAGGAAGAGAGAAGAGGTGTGCAGTTTCAACGATTAGTGAGGATATGATGAGCCAGGTCATCTGGTGGTGTTACTCCTCTGAGTTTTTATGAAATTCTAGTCTGCAAAGCTTTGATATACTGAGATGCATCTCTGTGTTTATGTGATGATTTGGAATCAGATTCCATAAGTAAAATAGTTCACAGTCTCAGTTCGATCTCCCATGAAGACCCCTACATAACAATGAGCAAGAAGTGAAATGTCAAACTGACAAGTTGGACAGCAAATGCATGCCTCAACAAAAAGTGTTTCACTCACTTCCCAACTTCAGTCTTCAGAAATGTCCAACACAAAAGGCGAGCTTCACATTGTGCTCAGAGTTTTCCTAAGAGACGGCTGTCAGCTGCCCCGGGGCCCCAAATTCCAAACTTCACCTGGGATCGTTTGTTAATTCCAAAAGATGCTAATTTGTGTGGGAATATGCATTATTCAGCACACAGCGTGATGATGGGGGCCTGCCTGTCAGCCCAGCGTTATTATTAAGCCTACTTACATCTCTGTTGCGTGGTAATACGGCCCCTCAGCACCACAGATACCATTTTTTTTTAACAAATATTTTAAACATTATATTTCTAAAATAAAACGTTCTCACCTTTCTGACCTGTTGTCAAGATTTAAACCATAAACCTTTAGGGTAGAGGTCAACTTGCTTCATTCCAAGAGCGGCTGTCGCTCCTAAATAAACAACTCGTGTTTTTCTTTCCACTTGTCAGAAACAAGGAAATTAGCTATAGAGATTAAGTCTTCAGAAAGAAGGTTGAGACACTTATTTCTTATTTGCATTTTAGGCTGATTCAAACTGCTTTGTAAAGATCTTTAGGTTGTTTTTTTGTTGTTTTTTTTTTACATCGCTTTTATCATTTTCACACAGAATTAATAATATAATGAAAGAACCATAAATGTTCTTCATAACAGTGTCACATGGTAATACTGTTCTCATACAGAAACGGGGTAAAAGTTTCATTCCTTCAGTCTGGAAATGAGGATCCTCCATGTTTGCTTCCACTAAATCCACCAGCCTCCTGGTAGGACCCCTGCCTGCACTGCTGATTTGATCTTGTTTTTTGTTTGTTTTAATCCCGTGTCCTGGGCAAACACCTCCGTCTGCCAAACCTACAGCCAATCATGCAAACAGGCAAAAGAAAGTTAATTTATGGTGCAGCTGAGTGATAAAACTGATCTCTCTTTTTCTTCTTGTGCTCATGTTCTTCCCACTGACCCCCTTCTAATGCCACACTGGGTGCCTGCCCAAGTTACCCACATAATAAACCATCCCTCACTGCAAACTGAGAGATGAGCATTCTTTGATGGAATACAAACACAACGAACACCCGAGTTATTACCTCGGATGATATCAGTGCTTATATCAGGGTGATTTCCATACCCTTGGTGTGAACGTGTAATACTGGAATTTTGGTGAGATGTGGGCTACCATCAACAGGATATATCATTCTAAGAGGTCTACAACTTTACTCTGCTCCATCAGAAGAAGTGCTGAAACAGTCCACTGGAAGACATGTTCTGACTCAGAAATGTAGGTGGAAAAGTCAGACAAGATAAGAGAAGAACATTTTCACCATCAGAATCATCATGAAGCTGAAAAAGACTGCCTAGTTTTTATATGCTGTTTTCTTTCACTAAACCAGCCTCCCTGTTCGATTTGCTTTGTCTCTCACAGAGTCAGCTTCTCCACTGGAAGAACATGGGCTTACAGAGAGTCACGGAGGGTCCAGGGTGGCTGAAATAGAAGTTAAACCTTTCACAGCTTCAAAACAAACAAGCAAAAAAGGTAGAATGTGATGATTGATCCAAACCAGTTCTTACAGGTTGATCAGGTGTGGCTCCTAGAAGACTTTCTTCATGTTGGCTGGTTTGTTCTTTCTTACTCAGAAAAAAAGTAATCACAAGAGACTCATCAGTCAATCAGATGAGAGGACCTTGGATTAAAAGGAGTATCACTTTAGACAGCCAATAATAATAATAATCATAAAGTTATTGCTATTGAAATTATCGTCTTATGCCTTTAACTGTTTCCTTCCTCAGCCACAAATGCTGCTGCTTTGCTGTATTTAATCGAAAGACATTCCTACATCTCTCCCCCTCCGAGCATTTTTGGATAACAAGCTTGACCTTGATCAAATCTAAGCCGTCTCAGGAGTCTTCTCTTTGTAACTTAGTTGCTAATTGAGTCTACAGCTGGTGTCTATATCTCTAATAAACAAACTACAGTTTATAGATACTGAAGGCTCACATGTTTGACCGGTTGGTCAGTGGCACGGCACACCACAGGGTATGGTACTCTCACCATTTTATTTCTTTTACACTGAACACCTCTGAATTTAAGCCAAGCCATTGTGGTTCTCTAATGAATTGCCCCTGGTTGAGCTCGTATTTATGTTCCTCCATAATTATCAACAAATTATAAGAATGGGAAAATTTGATTCCGAAATTTGATTAAAAGCAGCACACTCCCCCGCAAAACACACGATAGAGGCTTGTTTAATAAAGGCCCGTGTGGTTTGCATTAAAAACCTTCACCGGGTACAAGTCACAGTCCTTTTATTTGCACGAACACACTGATAATTCTGCACTTGCAAGGCGAGACCACAAGGATCGCTTTGTACTACTGTGAGGGAACAATCATCCCATCTTGAATGTGAGCAAAACAAAGCAGATGAATGTAGATTTCAATAGCAAACAGGGATTTGTCAAACAATATATCCAACATGGGGGAAGAATGAAGGTGGTGGAGGTGAGCTTTCACATGCACAACAGATTGGACTGGATACCCAACCGTGAAATATGTTTTTTCCCTCCGATTGTCTTCTATTCAGCAATACTAGACCAAGGTCTATTGTGTCCTCTCCAATTGGTAAACGAACAGGGCAGGAATTTAGCGAGGTCACTTAGCTGAGACGCATGCTGTGATGCAACACTCAGCGGTCTGAACCCAATCAGCCATAAACACAGCCAGCACTCCTCCAGCAGCATCATCCTCACAGAGTCTGCTGCGCCAAACATAACTGAGCCGTGCCAAGCCATACCATATGGGTTCATTTCACACAAACATGAATCCAATTTGCTTGTTATTGTTTTAAGGATGTATGTGACCTCTTGGCTTCAGTGAGCAGATGACAATTGGTCTTTGTGTGAGTAATTGGAACAAGGTTCCACCAGCAGTCTTCGCAGCCAATTAAAACCCAGTTCTACTTGTTCTTGTCTCGTTAGTTACGACTGTCACTTCTCATTAGGGGATCTCCACCCATTGCCTCTTTGTCTCAGTCCGGTTCAGAAGTGTTACATACTGAGGTTCTGTTAGGTCCATTTGGCTTAGAAAACTGCATATGGAGGCAGTGACCGCATGCTTTTTTAATTGTAGAGAAATCACTTGTTAAGCAACTTAATTTTTTCACTTGTATCTACCAGGTCAAAACTACAGTTTTAATTGTAAGAAAAACAGTTTAATTTTATCTGGATGGGACAATAGTTTGAGGTGATAAAGAGATGGGGGCTGTACGGTGGTGCAGTGGTTAGCACTGTTTCCCTGCAGCAACAAGGTTCTGGGTTCGATCCCTGGGGTCTTTCTGCATGGAGTTTGGATGTTCTCCCCATACATGCGTGGGTTCTCTCTGGGTACTCTGGCTTTTTCCCGCAGTCCAAAAACATGACTAGGTTAATTGGCATCTCTTGTCCTTAGGTGTGTGTGGATAGTTGTATGTCCTTGTGTGTCTATGTGTTGCCCTGTGACAGACTGACGTCCCTTCCTGTACCTGTACCCCGCCTTACACCGGCATAGTCTGCTGGAGATAGGCACCTGCCCAAACGCGACCCTGACGGATGAAGCGGAGAAGATGAATGGATGGATAAAGAGATAGATCAGTGGATCTGTGTTGAAGTTAGATGCATACAGTGAACTGCATTAACTTAAGTTTAACGAAATACACTTAATGCAACGAAACAACTAAATATCTGACTTCTCAGATGCATGAACTGCAGGCACACACATAAAAGTACTCTAGCTCATAATGGTAAAATCATTTCCGAAATAAAATACAGAGGGAGATGCAAGTTTACCTTGCAGGCATCTGTTTTAGTGTGGCTCAGAATAAATATGTAGGTATAAAGCTGGCTTTTCGGCTGCTTGATCCTCCATTAGTTTATCGTCACATCCTCGATGTGTGTTCTTTAGAGCAGACACCCTGATAACAGGTTTTATCACAGGGCGGAGTGTATTCATAGTTGTGTTGCCAATAAACGCACCTGCATCTAAAAAAAGCTGCTACATGGGTTATCAAACCAAACAGATGTTTTTGTTTTTTGTTTCTTTTTTGGATTTTGTAAATTCTTAGTATTGTCTCTCGGGTTCCAATGAAAAGAGCTGTAGTTACAATGGTTCACCAGGAGGTAAGAATAATTTTTCTTTTTTCAACATCTAAAAAACAATGTTCTCCCCGTACATGCGTGGGTTCTCTCCGGGTACTCCGGCTTCCTCCTACAGTCCAAAAACATTACTGTTAAGTTAATTGGTATCTCTCAATTGTCCCTAGGTGTGAGTGTGTGTGTGAATGGTTGTGTGTCCTTGTGTTGCCCTGCGACAGACTGGCGTCCTGTCCTTGGTGTACCCCATCTTACACCCATAGTCTGCTGGAGATAGGCACCGGCCCAACCGCAACACTTACGGATGAAGTGGGAGAAGATGGATGGATGGATGAAATCCTGAGTTAAAAGATGTGTTATTTATTTGGGTTCAGTTTTGGTTCATGATTAAAGAGTAATTAATAAGTAAACAAACAAAAACAGAAGAAACCTGTTAGGCAATAAACCCATTACTATAGAATTGTAGGATAAACAAACTGACGTTTTTAGAAACCTAGAAATTTACTTTGTGCTTAATCCCTATTACACTGTTGTTACACTGTAATAGTTGAATAGCATTCAATTATTATTTCTATCAGTGTATTGTTTTGGATGGATATCCAGCTGGACTCAGAATGTATTTTGATTTGCTATTATCAAATTCCAATGGTAGGTAATGGGTATTTTTGTTTCTTTCTTTTTGAATTCCTCTATGCCTTTGTCCAAAAATAGTCTTTTCAAACTGACAAAATAAATATAGATCTGATGTGGTCAAAGCCTCAAACTTGGTCCCATGGTTTTCTGCTTTGACGTTTGGTGACCTTCCGACCAAATTCTGATATTATATAAATGTACTTCTCTTGGGTTTATTTACTTTAAACTCATTTACTTTGAAAGTCATCTCAATGCGCCCAGAGTAGAAGAAAAATAGCCCAAATCCAGTTACAAGCAATACAATTAGACTTTGATTGCTTGTAACTATACGAGATTTCAGTCAATCACTGAAAATGCTTAAAGCTGCCCTAGGATCATAATGATCTCGTGGTCTAATAACAGATAATTTCAACAATTCCTTCTATGCTTCGGTGACCTGAGCTGAAGCTTTGCCGAATGGAGTTTGCGTGTTCTTCAGTGCGTGTGAGGGTTTTTTTTCTAGGTGCTTCGGTTTCTTCCCACTGACCAAAAAAGGATCAGCCTCTGTAAATGGCTCTCAGGAGTTGGTGTGAGTATATAACTCACACATTTAGAGATAGAAGGAAACCTTAGGGCTTGAGTCTGTGCAGGAAATGGATGAATGGAAGGACAGTGACATTATTGCTGGTCTTTAGGTCAGCTGAGGATATGTTCACCTCTAATTTGTTTCTCTCGTGTCTCTCTCTGTGACATCTACATCAGACTAAATATGTAAGCTGAGTTCTTCTCTTGCTCTGTGATGTGCTTTTAGATCACACGTTTGGCTTTGATCCGTACCTTTGGCACAGAACTGGTGGAATGGAGCAAATATTGACTCCATCTGAGCCAGACAAATCAGCTCCCTCTAACAGTGCTCTTTTTCTTTTAGTCTCCATTTACACTTGCTCTGCCCCCCCTTTAATCTGGCATTGACTCCTTCTCTTACATTCCCTTTCATCCCGTTCTGTGGCTGCCTTTCTTTGCACCTCCTTTGTGTCCCTGTCTGTCATTCTCTCTTTTTCACTCTCTCTCGACCGGGACCTCTCCGGCTGCAAGTGTTTTTAGCTAAGCTACCCTTTTACCCATCCTAGCTGCCCTCAATAGATTTTTTTTGTATAAACGAAGCAAAATATTATAATTACATATCAATAAATCTCTGTGAACCACATCTTCAGTGGCATGCAGCTAGATTTAGTCTGGAGCATGTTTTTTTTCTCCATTTGGCCTTCTCTTTGTGCCAAAATACCGTCATGTAAAGTTCACATGTGTTGCAGTTGGCTACTGCAGAGCACAAAGAGACAGAGGGAGTTGTCTGAAGAGCAGCTTTTAAAAATAACTGAGCTTTCACCACGTTTGATGTTCTTTCATGTTCTTAGTTTTTTGGCACATCACATTTAGATGAGATTTTGCTGAGGCGCACTCCCACTTCGATTCAAGCTATGGTTGCAGAAAAAAAAAAGTTGGACTCTGCAAACATCCCTAATATCTTGGATGATCCTTTAATGTAGCTCTTAAAAAGCTCAACTAAAGGTCAGTGAGAAACCTTTCTGACCACCAAAAGATTTTCAATAAAGATTTATTTGATAAAACTAAAGGATCTTGTTTATTAGCCTCGATGACTATCTATAATATTACGATTTCTTAGGATTTTCGCTTTTCTTTGTGGCGGGGGTGGGGGTGGAGGGGACTACTTAAAAACATGTCTGTAAGAAATAATATTTTCATGGTTAACAGCCATTTTGCTCATATTAACCTGACTAACGCTTTAATAAGAATTTTCTGTTCAGTTTATTTTCTCCTTTATACTGATAAACATTTTATCAGTAGGACTTTCACTGAATTTGAATTGCTCAGACTGAATCTATATTCATAAATTCAAAGTTATATGCATTGTTTTCAAAACGATTATCAGTATCACTAAATGAATAGAATAAAAAAGATAGCATAGATTAAATTGAAATCATTTGCTATGCAAATAATTTTTTTTGCAATGAAATATTAACATGTTCACTTCGGTTTAGAGGGCGATATTAGTAGGATTAATTTGTCCTGCGGAGGGTCGCTGGTTCCAACCCCAGCTCTTTCTACCTCAGCTGTTGTGTCCTTAGGCAAAACAGAGGGAATATATGACTGAATATATTGCAAAGCGTTTTGAAGTCATCTGAAAAGGCACAATACAAGTACAGCCTCATTTATCATGTTAACCATTTAGAATTCAAATATAGTTTAAAGAATTCAGTTTCTTTTTGTCAGAAGTCTGTGTCCTTTAGCCACAGAGAAATCAAACAGGGTCACCAATTTATGCTTCTTCAAGTTCTACAAACTTTTGAGCTGTAGCAGAACAGTGTACATGGGCTTGGTAGATGCCATAAACCACAACTGGTGGCACACTATGCTTACTTAGCTTCTTTAGCTAATTGCTAAAGTTAGCATAATTGTTATAGTTAGCCTTAGCATCTTTTTCTTACATAACCCCATTTTATAAAAGGTCATTTAACATTGTTAATTCAAACCGATGCATTGCATTTCAAATTATCTTAAAATACATTCACTCTGAGCAATAAAATTTAGTTTCTGATTGTACTAGTTTCTGCCCTGACATTAAATCAGGGCAGGAATGAGTACATTTTCATGACAGTAAAACATCGTGACACGTACATATATCCTTCAAACTGGATATAGTAGCTTTAAGATGGAGCAGAATCTCAATGTATGTTTCATAAATATTACATCAGTCAATATTAGCTTAATTGAATACTTCGTAATTCACTTTAAAAAAAAATGTTCCTGGTTGACAGTATTCTTTTCATTGATAGTCGGATATTTGTCTAAGGAGGAGCCTCTGGAGGACAGTCTTTTTTTCTGACTTAACAAATACTGCTTCACTCTTCAATAAATTCACGACTTTCTTCTGCTGAAAAACAAAATTTTGTTGCAGAGCTAGGCTGTTGTGAGCACGTTTACTCTATGTTCAATGAATCATGACCTTCCTGTTAACTGTGTGCAGAAAACTTCTTAAACTTAGCTTATTTAATGAAAAGTGTGTTGCCTGCTTTCTCTGCAGCTCAGGTTCAACAGGACTAAATCATAAGATACAGACACACAGAAAGCCAAAACTACCAATTCAGTCTCACCATGAAATCACTGTAAACAGTTAAAAAAATGTTGATTGTTAATGTGGGTTAATATTTTGCTGACACTAATGAACCATTGGTTTAAAAGAAAACAGGTGTACTTAGACAGGGAAACATAGAAACATGCTGGACACTGACCTCAGTATCTAACCCTGTTGTTCTTTAATTTGTTACTGACTTTCTTTCTGTTTATCTTATTTTTTAGTTTTCTTTAACATCAGATCTTTATTTTATTTTTTTATCAAAGTACCTGTGTCTAAACGTGTTGGTTACACTCTTCTTTCATTATTAACCCAGCCTTCTTTGTTTTCTGTCACATCCTGGTCCTACTCTGGCCTGTATATACATGCCCTCAGAACTGTTTGTTTCTATTTAAGTCTAATTTATTATTTTGCCAGTGTCTTTGGTTTAATTCAGCGTTTACCACTGCATCACTGGTTTGTACAGTCTGACGACCTTCTACCTCATTATCACCCATTGAATAATACAACACAAACAGAAAGTACCTCGTGTGTCAGGATAGTTTCACCAGCATATGAATGGTTGAACCTCACAGTGTGGAGCTGAGAAGTAGCGCTCTTTATTCAGGCTCTGACACCTTCAAACAGCATTTATGGGAGCGGTCAAGGGAAAACACAAAGTTGGCACAGGCCTCCCATGTTTGCCCAAATGTTTTCTATAGGAGTGTACAATACTCAGACATTCACATCTTGCTTTTTGTGGCAACTCTAAAATTTAATTGTAAATAGAAGGGGTCCTAAAGTGGAGCTCTGTGGAGTCCCACTGGGGAGTCAGGGAAAGAAAAATACGCAAGTTCTCAGGCTGGCACCGTGAATTCCCTCAGTCAAGTTGGACTAAGCCCGAGCAGTTCTCTGTCAACCACCTACTGTTTTTCTGATCCACTGAGTCAAATTCAGCAGTTTGGTCCAAAATCATGAGAAGAACAGAGTTGCAGGTAAAAGTTTGAAATTAAAACAAACACACCAACATAAGGACTTCATCTGCTCTGTATATTTTCAAAACAAACAAACACTTTTCTGACTTTTCAGTTTCAGTTGATGGTCTTATGAACAGGAACAGGACTGATGTGTCTCTTGACCTTCATGCTTTTTTTAATCTCTAAATAGAACAGTCTTTATAGACTCCACGACTTGTCATAGAAAAGGATTCGGGTCTCATTAATTTAGCCAGTTTGTTTTTCTGGAGGCACGCATGCAAAAAGGTTTATTTATTATTATTATTATTAATATTTATCACTCACTGGGAAATGCCACTCTGATCTGTAATGCTATTACTCAGATCAGCAGGCTGAAACAAATAACAAATCTGATGCTAAATAGACCTCCCTGAGGAAGCAACAGGCAAAAGGCTGTAATTTTATGTTGTGCTGAGTGACTGAGATGGACATGCTGCTAATCAGGTTCCTGTAGTTGGTGGTGCGTGTCTGTCAGCAGGCCATAACGTAAGTCCTTTCTTCTCAAAGATGAAGAGAACGGAGGAAGTGGAGAGTACAGAGATAGAGGAGGGGGTAAAGAGGGAGGAAGGCAGCGCCAGGTTATGATTGGTCATGGACCACTGGTGACCATGGCAATGACCTCTGGCTAATTGTAGCTACTGATAGACATGGTTCTTACAAGTCTAAAATATAAATTTTTCTAATAACAAACACCAGAAGCTGCAAAGGACACCCCCTGTGCTTTTTAAGCCCCCGGATTTGGCCCTCGTCATTCTTGATACGCTTTTACTATTTTTGTTTTGCTTTTGCAGATCAGATCTGAAACCCTTCTGTGTAATGTGCTTTATCTTTAGTTGTCGGCTTTGAAGTTTCCTAATCTCCATCACCGTCTCTGTTTTTATATTGTAGGAAGGGCGTCCAAGAAAAGCAGCTGGCACAGCTCAGGGGTATCTCAAGCTCCGGGTTTGTTGGTGCACTGCGTGCTCGACCATTCCTCCATGCATGCTCCACAGCACCATGGTGGGAACTGGTAATACAAATAGTTATCCGATGCTGAATGTGCTAAAAGGTTTTCAAAGGGGTAAAAGGTCTGGACTGGATCCACACCATCTGCTTGTTCTTGATCTTAGTATTTAATTTTTTTTTATCATGCTTTTATTGGACATTCTCATTTAGTTAGGAAGAGCTGAGCTCAGAATTATTCATACCCCTGGTAGATTAAGCTATAAAATGATCTTCTTATGTATGTACATGTTCCCCCTGACTGGTAGCTGTGTGAACATTTTGAAGTAGCCAGCCAGAGTCCCTATTCAAATCTGGAGTCCAGATTTAATCAAACATTTGGAGCTTGTTGCTGAATACTAATGGTCAGTAAAAACATGCTAGTTGGAAATTCTTAGACAGTTTTTATCACTGTATAAACAGCTGAATAAAGATTTTCTAGTAATATAACATATAAGAGTAAAATGTATGCTCTGTATTATAATACTACAGTAATATTATTTCGATACGATGAAATTACAAATAGAAACAGATACATAGTATAAACGATAAACCTTTTTTACATTGTTTTTATTAATTTTTATTGGTTAAACAAAGTAATTTTAAATCTTTGTCTGTCAGAGGTATGAACAACCTTGGCCTCATTAAACTAGAGGCCCATCCAGTTCTATGAAGATCCGTCTCTCAGCTTGTTACATCAACATAGCAAGTTATATTTAGAACCTCAATGATTGTTCTATTTTAATGTTTTTTTTCCTGCAGCTGCAGGAAACTTTAGCGAAAAATAATTTACAAATTCAAGTTTAGAGTCGCATCAGTCGCATCATTAAAGAATATTACTGAAACTTCACTGATGTTTTATCCTGACCTTAAACACCTATGTTGGACAGTTCAGGACATTTGATTATTTTCTGTTGAAAATCAAACTAATTACTCATTATTAATCAAACTTTTGATTTCTCCAGATGTTTTTAATGGAAGCTATGTATGGATTAGAAATATAAAAGACTGCGAATCCAGCAGACTTTACAAAGTCACTATGAGATTTTTTCCACATGTTGCTCTTACTGATTAAAAAATATCAGTCACAACATTTCCCAGTGCTGAGGCATATCATTTTACAAGTTTACTCTAAACAAGATTATAATTTGACAAAATTATCATACTGTGCCCAAGAGAAGACCTTTAGTCTGTGATTATGTATGTACTTCTATATATATATTGTCTGGGAACACGTGTAGCAGTTCTTTGTTGTTCCCTGTGATCTCTCTTTTTTGTAAACGCTGACTCTTCCCTACCTTGAACCAAATGTAAACTGAAGGCCAACCACTCCATAAACATTTGCTGCGCCTTTTTTTAGTAAATACTTCTTGCCAGGCTTTAGATATAGCTTAGCTCTGTATGTCTCAGTCTGGACAAATCTGTTGAAGTGGAAGAATTGTGGGAATCTTGTTTCCGGTTCTAATGGTCTACAGCCTAAACTTGGAGATGTGAACTAAAGACAACTTCTCCCTCAGAGTTAGAGCCATCAATCCCCTTAAGGCTTTTACTTGCATTATTTACTGCATTTTATTGTTCCAGTTCCAACTCATGAAATGTTTTTATTGTTTCCACTCGGTTATGCTGTGAAAGCTGCAATGCTCCAAATAAAGTTTTATGTAGTTACTTCAGTGTATGCCTAATGGTTATTTAGAAATAAACTTTACGTTCATCCCTTTGTGAGAAATCTCTGAAATCATACGTCTTTTGGACTTCAACTTTTATCTTCTGGCTCTGGCTGAAAGTGTCAGATGTTTTTATTTTTTTTACTATTATCATTTTGAATATCTGAAGTAAAGGTGGGCTGTATGATGGTGCAGTGGTTAGCACTGTTGCCTTGCAGCAAGAAGGTTCTGGGTTCGGCCCCTGCCTGGGGTCTTTCTGCATGGAGTTTGTATCTTCTCCCTGTGCATGCGTGGGTTCTCTCCGGGTACTCCTGCTTTTTCCCGCAGTCCAAAAACCTGACCTTTCGCCTTACGCCCGTAGTCTGCCGGAGATAAGCGCTGACGGATGAAGCAGGAGAAGATGGATGAATTAAAGGTAAAGTATATCTCTTGGTGATTTCTTTAAACTTTACAGAGCATTTCCAGTATATTGATGCCCATATCCCAACTCTTTAAAAAGCACATTCCTTTCCCTTTTTTGCCCTTTATTCATCTCTCATCTGTTTTGCTGTCTTCTCACATGCTACTCTGTGTCTGATGGTTGAAAAGCTGCTCTTCTCTGGTCTTTAAATCATATTTTTAAAGTGCTAACAGTGATGTTTGTTGTCTTTCTCTAAATGTGTCACACAGTTATGTCTAAGCACTGAGGGACTTAAAATGTTATATGCTAATATAAACCAGATTTGGGCAAATATGTGAGACAAATTTGAAACAAATGGCTCAGATAATCCTTTTACATCAGAGCAAGGTCTAGATCTTCTGACTTGTTTATAGAATTATCACATAAACCCTGAAGCATCTTTGTTATTTCACAGAACATTTGAACCAGATTTTTTTCTTTTTAAAGCCCCTTTTAAAAGTGGGCAAAGTCACATGAATGCTCAATAAAACTTTAGTGTATTTAATTGGCTCTTTATGAGGTAGACCAATACAAGGAAGTAAGTAAACGTGATTAAGAAAAATAATGAGTACCATCCAGTGCATAGTGCATCTGAAAAGTGTGGCATGCATTTTTATTGAGCGTACTGAGGAAAGCTGCTACGTACTCCAGGACAGGAGAAAAATTAGTTCTTCCTCCAGCAACTGTCAGAACGAAATGAGTTTGTCTCGGTCTCACAAAAATCACTGCTTGTCCTCGACGTGTTGTCTGGGAAGAACTTGTTTTTTGGATGTTAAAGAATAGTTCTGTGATTGATCAGGATTTGTATCATCATCATTATTCATCATCATCAGCTTTATTTATAAATCGCTTTAACAACAGGCAAATATGAAACAAAGACGCTGTACCTTAAAGATAACAAAAGAATAAAAAGAACAAAAACCATTACAATGGGTTAATAAAGCTAGATATACAACAATAACCAGTGTAGAACAAAAACAATAAAATACGACGGAGCGACAAAACAAATCAAATTAATAATAGGAGGGTAAAAGGAAAAAAAGTCTCAGTTGGGTTGAAAGCCAATGTTTTAAAAATGGACAGTATAGGGACCTGTCTAATGTGCAATGGCAGAGCGTTCTAGATAGATAGAGAAGGACAGCCAGTGTTCAGTAGGAATGTTAAGGAGATGAATTTTCCCTTTTGTTTTCTGGTGCAGAAACTTTTACAGTGAAATAAGACATCAAGATACATCATTGATACATCAAGGAAATATGGAAAATTGTATGAGATATTCTAAATATTATATATTATATATATTATATATATATCTGAGTAGGTATACTCAGGTATATAGAGTGTCAATGGGTCTCTTGGCTGATATATAAAAACTGATTTCTTTACACAGAGCTGGACTGGTTTTGCTAATTAGATAACTCTTGCACTAGATTTTATTTAGTGTATCAAAATAAAAGGGGTTAAATGCATTTCACCATTTTCAGATTTCTGTATCAAAAAATACAAAAATCAATCAATTTCACCCTTTATGGTAAAGTGTAAGGGGTATAACTACTCTCGCATGGTGCAGTAAGTATCATAGGAAGAACTTATATAAAGAAAAATCTGTTGTTTTGATTTCTTAATGTGATTTTTCACTATTAAAACGTTTATAGTTAAGTTTTATTCGTTTGAAACCTGAACTGGTCCCTGCAATATGAGTAGAGACTTTCTTTCTTAGCTATGCTGTCGATTGTCTTCTATTCACCTCTTTTGTAGACCTCCACCCAATCACTGCCTCCAGTCTGATCTCCCTGCAACTCTGTCTACATACAGAGTAAACAAGTTGGCAACAGGGAGTTCTCACATCTGCCTCAGACCAAAGCCAAGAAGAAATCCCAGCCCACAAACACGCACATTTACATGTACACGCTCATCATGCAGACTTAGAAGTGGCTTCTCCCCAGGGTGCATTTATCTGGGCTCCAAATTGTTGGAGCATGTCTGCTTTCTGGAGTTCAAATGTGATTAAACAGCATAGAAAAAAAACAGGCAGATTTATATCATACTAAAATGCTTTCTGTTGAGCCAAAGGAATAATGTTATCTGTTTACTGTAAAATAAAATGATAAGAATTCGTGTATCTAGAGATGTTCAGCTTGTGATTATTTGAAGTTGTCAGAAAAAGACCCTTGGCTGCAGCTGCTGCCTGAACATCACTTGTTGCTGAAGGAAAGTGGATCATTCCTCCTGATCAGAGTGATCAAGTACATGATGATCAAGTTATGATGTTGGATTGTGCAACAAGAACGCGGCTCTGAAAGCTAGAAAGCTCTGCAAAACTATTCATACCCCTTGAACTTATTTTTGCATTTTTTCAGAGTCCCCAGATTTCAGTGCATTGTGTCAGTATTTTTTTTTCTTGGTAGACCAACAGAAAGTTGAGCATAACTGAGAAACTTGAGGTGCATGTTTTGATTCAGCCTCCTAGATGAAATACATGAGCAATTAGCTATAGAAAGGTCAGTGAGGTTGCAGTGGAGTGTTTTTTAAAGTCCATTAACTTTCTCCTCCTCATGTCTTACCAGTTCCCCCCATTGTCAATCCTTCACCAAGCCCCTTCTTTGTTACCTGCTTTTCAGTTCCCATGTTTGATCCTCTCTGATGCTCCTCAGAATTTTTTGACCTCTCCTTCATGTTTCCGTCCTTCCCCCGCCTCACCACCTCATCTCCCCAGCCAGCATGCCTAGGTGGGCCCCATGTGGGGAAAAGGAGGGCAGACTATATGGGTCCCATATGGGTTTGT
>JAUZNJ010016005.1:0-17491 GCA_034780135.1 Jordanella pulchra
GGGCTGATGATCCTCAGGTGCGCTGAGGGCTCCAGCCCTGGAGACCAACGGCGCGCTCTGCTGGAGGAAAGGTGGCAGAAACTCCAGATCCCAACAGTTGATGGGTTGAGCTTTTATTTATTTGTTCAAAATTGTACATATTTCCTGATAAAATTGATACTGTTCATTTAATAAAAACAAATCAAAGGATGATATCCTTACTAAAATATCCATTCATTCTCTATACCTGCTTCTCGTTGTCATCGGGAGCAGATGCCTATCCCCAGCAGTCAAGGGAGAGAACTGGAGTACAAAAAAAAGAAACACCTAAAAAATAAAGTGCCTAAAAAGTAAAGGAATGATGAATTTAGAGTGAGCCACAATGTAACTGTCTGCTGTACCACCGTTAAATCTCCAGAGATAAAACAGACAACACTGATTGTGCCATCACTTCAACCTTGGAACCAACTCTGGATATCCAGGAGTGAAGCTCTTCCATTTCCGTCACAGTAGAGATGTCAAGTAGAATCTAAACATACTTACAGAAGTGATGTTTCATCCTGAATGTGGTCTTATAATGGTTTTAGATTAATACACGGATTCTTACTTTAAATCACTTCAGAACCAAAACTAAATAGAATTAAAAGCTCCTGCAGGATGTCAGTGAGTGATGTCAAGCATGCCAGAGGAGTAAAGGAGGCAGGAAATAATGTATGTTAAATGTTGACTTTTTAACCAAATTATTAGATGAATGCATGATGCGAAAACATAACATACATTGGATCAGTTGTTTTGGCTGTCCTGCTTGGTGAATCGTTAGATTTAATCAACCTCGAGCCCTGGTGAAAAAAGCAGGAACTTTTAGGCAAGCAGAAAACCTAATTAGCCTTATCAACAAAGCAGAATTTAAAAATGGGTGAAAAAAAAGTCACATTACACAGCTAGCAAGGAAACCTTGAAGGTTTTTAACTGCTTTTTTAAAACATGGAACGGAGAATGGAATATAATCACGGTCTCTCTGGCTAAGAGCTGCATTCGTATTCAAGCTTTTGATCAATACTGTGTAACACTTCAGGGTCATACAAACAATAAAGCATGGAGAAGATCCAGGGACACCAACTGTATGCGATAAAAGGTAATATTGATTATATCTAGAGTCTGTAGCTTATGTGACCCTCAAGATGTAACATTTTACCTATTTCCAATTTCTTCTCACATAATTTCATCCTCAGTATTCTAGTTTCAGGCAGCGGAGCGAAACCTTGGGAGGTTTTGATACGCCTTCAACCAGAGGGGGAGTTTTTAGTTTCTAGCAGGGAAATCAAGAATGTTTAGCTTTAGTTATTCATAATGTTGGGTGGACCAATAAATTTGTTTTTTCTTTAGTAATGTGAGTTTGCTTTAAGAATGATTTAAAATTCTTCTTCACTATTATCATCATCAAAATGATAGCTTTCACATTTGCTTTTCTTGAGTTTTCTTGTGGTTTAAAGACTTCTGTGGATATTTTGAGAGATTATTAAAGTGACATCTCCCTTTTTCAAGGGCTAGTTAAGGATTTGTGACGTACTGCTTACCACCAGGGTCAAACGCTTTATGCCAGACGGGATTTCCTTCAGATTTTCCCTGCTTTAGGGACACTTTTTTGCCCGCCGATCGAAGGACAAATGTATGTTTTTAGTGTCTACCAAGAAAAAGATGGGTTCTACAGATCCAAGGTCTAAACCCAAGACGTATTTCTTTACTAAGATCTGCAGTCATAAAAATTTACAGACTCCCTCAGATTTTTACTCTTGCCAATTGTTTTTTTTGCTTCTGATGCATCAATTTTGAAGAGACAATAAGCATCTGCTCCTAAATTCTTGAGAGAGAGCCAGTTGTAATCTATTTATCACACCTGTCAGTAAAACGTATGCATGACCCGTGAAATATATGAATGTATAATCAGAAATACATAATTATGTAACAGATATTAAAAAATAAGCTGATATATATGAGTTCAAAATGTAATGATGGAGGTCATTTAAAATAGAGAAAGAACCAATTCACAATTTTCACAAAAGTCCTACTTAGTTTTAATTTAATTCAAATTCAAATTTAATGCATGAATGAATTCCAATGCAGTAGAGTTGCTTAGACCAGTGGTCTTCAACCCTGCTCATCAGAATTCACTTTCCTTCAAGATTTATGTGTCTCTGCTCTTGCATAACTGTTTTAAATGATTGCATTCCCTCAGTTGCCTGGCCAGCCAGACTAATACAACATATACACAGTATATCGGTCTGGTAAAGAGCCAGTAGAACTCGACTTCAAATGTGGGACTAACAGGGTCAGGGTCATCAGGTTAGAACCGTTCAGATAACTATGAATGTGACACAAAAACTCTGATGCTCTGTTTTTGTAATTTTGTAGTCAGTGAAACATGTTAAGCCGTCACAGAAACTCTCCAGGGAGTTTCTGCCAGTTTAGCCTACAATCTTGAGGATATACAGTAAGGTGTGCTCTCTAGTACATTCCTAATTTTCATTCCAACAGTGCTCTATTGCAGTCATCAGCTAGTTTTTATGCTAGCAGAAAAGCACTGCTTAATTATGGGTAATTCTGGGACTTAGAGTCAGGGATTGCAAAGTCCTGCCTCCTGCACTGTGACTGGTCAGGCTAGATCTGGCTAGATCAACGGCCGTTTGGCAGTCTGTCTGGCCAGGATGTTACCCCAGTGGTGTGGGGGGTAAGTGCTCGAGTGGAGAGAAAGGGCACCCTGTGAAGCGCTGGCACATCAAGCTCACTGCCATTTTGCTGAAGAGCTTAGAAGGGCTTTCCTGGGATGCATGCTACTATAGCTGCCTAGGAAACAAACAATAACATTATTAAAATTATTTGATTCATTATATGTCAGCTGTGTGTGGAGGCAGGCAAACAGCTAGGGTCAAGGACGCGTATGTCAAACAGGAAGCAGTCGCCATGATAAGTGTTGTCTGAATGGTGCTGGCAGTAAGGAAGGAGGAAGAAGAAGGAAACTGGTTGCTTCCTATTGATACTTCATTGAGAATAGGGACCTCCCAAAGTTCTTGTGTGGCACTTAGAAGAGGTGTGACAGGACATATAAGCAGAGTCCACCTCATTGAATTTGATAAAAAATACTTTACTGCTTCATGTGTACTCTGTGTGATTCATGGAATTTGCAGAACTTTATATGTTTTAGTTTGTATAATGGAGAGCGTCAGCCGTTCGCTATATTTGTGTAATTTGTGTTTTTTGTTGTTTTGTAGTATTAGCATCATCAAGGGCGAAAGATTCACTTCCTCCTTTGCTGACATAATCCATCCCAACTCACAGGCATGCCACATCAAGATGCTGATCTGACATGAGTGCTCGCTATCAAACATTTAGACAGATTTGTGGACAACATTTGAAAGAAGTGGTAATATTGTTTATCTGGAATGAATGTTAGATCTTTGAGTCCATCTCATGGACAATGGGAGCAAAAACAAACATGTTGCATTTATATTTTTGTTGAGTGTATTATAGTAACATTTCACCACTTTAGAACAAATAAAAAACGAGGTCAAGCATTTTTCTGTCAACATTATCTGCAGTTTTTTACTCCGTAGCAACTGATAAATCTGTGGTTTGACTATTTAATCAAAAAAGTAACATTTGGTAAAAAAACAAACAAAACTGATCTCTAAATGTTAAAATAAATATATAAAATGACAAATGGCCTGTACTTATATAGGAGACTTGAACAAAGTGCTTTATACTACATTCAGTCATACACACATTAATGTACACATTCATACACTGATGGGGAGAAGCTACATTGTAGCCACAGTTGGTCTGGGGCTCATTGACAGAAGTGCGGCTCCCATACACAGGGTACCACTAGGCCCTCTGACTAGCATTAGTGGCCAATGCGGGTGAAGTGTCTCACCCAAGGACACAACAACATGGATTGTCAAAACCAGAGCTTGAACTCTCAACCCTCCTTCCCATATTACACTCTATTATAGGCATTGCAGAGTCTACCATGTTATTAAGATAAATAACTTTGTATTAAAGAACAAGTGAAACATTTCTTTTTATATATATTCTTGTATAACAAAACCTTTTTTTTATTTTCAAGTGATGGTTACCATATGAATAGTCTCCAACAAAAGAACCTGTAACATTTCTTTCTTCAAACTCCTCCTTTCTTCCAGGTGCTTTTATTATAAAGTTTAATTAAAGATTTGACCCATAGAGACTTTTCTGCCCTTTTCCAGAGAGCTGACCCAGCTCCACTCAGGACACCTGCCCCATGTTACTTTAATTAGCGCCACAGTGTAAATGAACAGTATCTGTTCACTAACTCTGCTGAGGCTTCGTTTTTACTCAAATCTACTCTTGCCCTCTGGAATTTATTTGATCTCTATAGACCTCTTCAATCTTTTCTTGTTTTTTCTTTGTTTGACTCTGCCTGATACCGTATTTCTGCTAGTTATATTTGAGTTACTAAGACAATAGAGAGCTGATTCCCATTCAAAATGAATAGAGGATAAGCTTGTTTGCGAGTTGATGCTCATTTACAGTTATGGTTTCAAAGTCAGAACTAACAACGGTTCACCTTCCTAAATCTTTTTGGATCAAACAGAAACTAAAGCCAAGAGTAGTTAATGATCTTTCCACGGATTCACCTCCAGAAATCTTGTCTGAAATGTCACAGATGCTTAGGTTGGATCATTCTTTTCATAATCTAACATCCCTGTAGCCAAATGAAATGAATGATGCACTGACAGAACCTTTGGAACAGGAATAGGCAATTCTGGTCCTTGAGGGCCAGTCTCCTGTAACTTGTGTCCAGCTGCTCAAGCACACCTGAATCAAATAGCTAAAAATTAGGACCTCAATTTCCAGGTTCTCTGGAGCCTTGGTAATTATCAAATTATTTGATTCAGGTGTGTTGGAGAAGGGAAACATCTACATGTTTCAGGACTCTGGCCTTTGAGGACTGGAGCCCATCACTGATTTAGAACAAGATTTACAAGATAAGATTTACTCATTTACATTTACTTGAGTGACTTGTAGAAATATAAGGAGCTCTTAGGCGTAGTATTACTGTAACATACTTTTAAAATAATGTTAATTTTACTTAGGAAATATCTAGTGAGAGTACTGCTACTCTTACTTGAGTAAAATTTCTGCTTACTCTACTCACCACAAGTAAAGTCAGCTTTTCGGAGAACAAATAAAATAAAAATATAATTAGCCATAGCTGGAATTAGCTGTTTCCTGGAAGTTCTTTATTTTCTCCCGACACAAATGCATTACCTGCTTTGAAGAATAGTTTTAAAGCTATTTGTAAAAAAAAAAAAATGAAAATGATTTATTCTGCCAAAATATTGTATCTTTCTATTTTATTTTATTGATTAAAATGCAAGAATTTTCACATAACTCTCCATCTGATGACATCATTATGACATGCAATCAAATGTTACTATCCAATAATTTTTCTTCACTTGGCTACCCACCTCTGTTTTAAATGTATCTGCTCCCACGCCATTTGTATTTACAGTGTACAGAAGGATCTTAACATCTTTCAAGTACCTTCCTCAGGTTACTGAGTACCACCACACTGATACAAACCAAAATTCAGCAGGAATAGACTTTAAGTAACTCCTTTATTTTGGTCCGTTTTGGAAAACATAATGAACTGACGTCTTTTGGAAACGCATGCTCTCTTACAATAGTTGTTTCAAAACTTTTTGCCATTTAACAATCACAAAAGTACTTTTAAAAGAAATTAAATCATTCCTTTCCACTAATAATGCCAAATAATACTTTAAAAAACAAGGATGTTTTTCTGAATCATAAAACGAAAGGTACACACAATTAAATAATTAAAATATTTGGGTTGATTAGTCTCTGCTTGTCTTGATTAGCAACTTTTGTAGTGCAATAAAGTTATTGGATGTTTGTGATCCTATTTAGTTTGAAATTATTGTTATCTTACAGCCCTGGTTTCAGTGAGAATTACCCCAAGATAAGAAAACATCAATACCATTCTTGCATTGCACAAAATCATTCTTAGGGTTGGATTTTGGAAGACTCTGATTTTAAAAGCCAGGGTTAAATTTACACAGGAAATTTGTTTAGGAAATTTTTTATTAGATTTTAGTCAGACATAGATAACATTTGGCCCTGCTTTAAAAAGAATGAAAAATACTCTTTTGATGTCGCTGTTTATTTAGGAGGAAATTTTCCTAAATTCATGTACTGTAGTTTTTGTAAAAATCAAACCTCATCAACCCAGCACAGGTGACCAGAGACGTCAGAACTAGATGATAGACTGAAACATCTGCTGGTCAATACTTTTGGCTAATATTTTTTTTTATGCGTTGGTATTGATGTGTGTATATCAGTGATATATTAGTACATTCAGAAGCCATGTCCTATGACCATGTGAAGTCTTCCATCTGCTATCTTTGGCTAATGTTTTATTTGATTGAATAAATGTTTCTTTATTTTTCTTAAATGAGCTCCATAGAATAAATGATTCAAATTGATCTACATTCAAAACCAATGTGGCAGAACTTAGCTTTTACTTTCACAACTACATCCATAATGATTTCTCTAAAAATGTACTCCCACTCTTATCAAAAAACTCTTTCGACTAAGAGTTCAGCAAAAACAGATCATTTAAGTTAAAACACTTCTAACTCTTGAAAAAAGGTATTTAGCCATTTTTCCCTTGTACATTCCAACGTCTACATAGCAATCACAGAAAAAAAGCCATGTCATTTTAAGGCAAAATGTCTGAGCTTTCCAATAAATTCAACATGACTTCTGTGTGCTTAAAACTAAGTCATAGCCTCATAACTGCTTATTTCACCCTCTTGTATTTGTATCTCATCCAATGCTTCACACACTTATGACTGCAATAGTACTACTGGGGGACATGATTCTTTATTGTTCCAACATAGAAAAAACAAAGAACTGCAGTGTTTCCTCCTTTTCTTCATAATTGTAGCTAGCTTGTCAGCGAGCACAGCAATTAGCATATTCCATTAACTTTACTTTGTGATACTGGAACAGGGTTTAGTTGCATGGCGTCCCTAAACCACATGCAGCGCTAATAGGATAATAAGTAGCCAGTAGCACTTCAGTCCACTATATTCTTCTCCTTTGCACCAATATTTGTCTCATTAAGTGAGTCTAGTCTTGATGGGTTGACTATAGTCTGGTGTGCTACTGCTTGGGTGGAAAGAAAACCAGCAGCCACACGGCCCTTTCTGGAACCAGTTTGACACCTGTGCTCTAAACCCTGCAGGACAGCAGCCTTCGAAGACTGAGTTTGGGCAGGCCTGATTTAAACCATTGAAGCTCGGGTCTGTAGGCAGAGTCCAACTTAAATCTTGTCATATTTGGGATTTTCATATTGCTAAAATGAGCTTCTATGAATTAAGGCCACAACAGATCCGTCATAATGATAATAATAATTTTGTCATCAGTACATATTTGTTGTTACCTTTAACATTTTAAAAATTTCAACTTTTTCTGGACCATAACCTTAAAAAAGTGTAAATGAAATAGGCGACTAAAAATACTACTTTCTATGGAAGCCTCAGAACTGAAAACAACTAATTGAAGCTGACAGATTGACATTTCATAATTTAAGGTTGGTAATATTTAATGTCAATCGTGATTACTCTGACACTTCAATAACCCTCTGTTAATCACCAATTAGTCAGAGCTATGCAAATTACATGTTCTACACATTTTGAGAGGCTTTCATGTTTTAACAGGATACAAAAGTTGAAGACATTTTGCCAACAGATTTTGCTGCAAAGAAGGACACACACATATTGTAATACCTTTGTATCATATTTTACAGATGCTGTGACTCATACTGTTTAATCTATGCAGAGCAGAATGCATTTTGCTATAAAGGCTTTTACATTAATTAACTGACACAAGAAGTCAGCTAAAGAATGAGCAGAGATGTTGAGTCCATTAGGGTCACTCAGCTTACACATTTTTAACTCAACTGTTACAGGAAAGGAAACACATCATGTAAACAAACCTGATTGAAAGATTGTACAAGAGGACGAAAAGGGATTTTTATTTGTTTTAAGAGAGATTTAAGTGAACACTGGTAAAGAGCTTAACTTATTACTCTGAGGTATTTGAGTATGGGTGACTCAGTTGTAAGCAAGAGGCAGACATGATCATGTTTCTCTATATATTTAATGAAAAGCAAAATATATTAATAAAAAAGCCACCAGACCTGATCTGGAAAGGAACAACTAAAGAGATAGTGGCAGTGAAGGTGATAAGATAATGAGGAACTGACAAGAAGAGAAAAAAAAGATTTATATTAAAACAGGGAGGGTCATTGGACACAAACAGTGGAGATTAATTTATAACAGTTGTGTAGGAAATCATAAATATGGAGAGAAATGGGGTAAAAAGCTACTGAACACAATGACTAAGAAACCCAATAGGAATACAAAATGAAATAAATTTCAATGAAGATGTGGGTCCTTTGATATCTGCTATAGGATCTTACATGTGTTGTATCTGTTGCAAGTGGCAAGTGCAATCTTCTATGTGCTAGGATGCTGGAATAAAGGAGAATGACTGAAACAGTATTGCTTTAACTGAAAAAACAGGCAGAGTCAGTTGAAGCGATCAAGCTGGGTCCCTTGGAAGATGTAGTGAGAGAGAACAAAGATCGGAGCCAATATGGACAACATCTCTAACCTCATTTACAGAACTGTGGACATTCTAATGTGCAGCAACAGCCCACAGTAACCAATACATGTTTATTAATGAGTGCTATCACATCCTTTCTTCTTCGGGTTGTCAAACTTTTTAAGTTGCATGTTTCCTTTAATAATCAGGCTTGTTCGATAACAGCAGTTTCATTAATTCTATTGAGTGAAGTGTGTGTGTCATTAACCCCTTGATGCCTGACGTTCTGTACATGCATATATATTACAAAACATTTTTTTTATCAAAATGTAAATAACTATGAGAAAGCACTAAAGTGGATTAAAGCTCCTTATAAAGAATGAACAGTCAGCAGTTGATTATAAGATAAATGTTTTCACAAGTTCAGTGTAAGATTTAGAGTGGTTTAGTGTTTCTAAACCCTTATAGAGTCTAGATTTTAAGATTCTTAGTCAATTTTATATCTAGGTAACTTCCTTTAGATAGATGCCAGCATACTCAAGGGTAGGTATAGGTATTGAAACCCTAAAACAATATCAAATACCCCCAGGGCAATGTCAGACAGTGATTGCTAACTGATAAGCTTCTCTATCAAAGCCATTTTTGATTAAGAAGTTTTTCAAAGGTTGGTTTGTGGGTTGCATTCTGTTTCAAATTTCCATAACAAATTGTATTCTTTGCTTGCAACAAAGATGAACCAAAAAAAAGCCACCCTGAACAGAATAGGCATGCCGGTTTATTTTAACGGGAGTAATCCCAGAGGAACATTTTCTCTATTGTAAGACTCCTGAACTATTTATAATTTCCTGGCCTATATGGGATAAAGACAGTGTCTGCCATTATACACAGGAATACTGGCAGAACATCTCAAATGAGGTGACACTCCCCACTTATCATTACCAGCAACCATCTTGTTCAATCACGACTCACTCCAGCTTAGTGCTTTCTGGCAGTGAAAAAAATCTCATTGAGTTATTTCTTGTTCAGCAATGCAACTTGCATACTCAGCCATTATCATCCTCTATCAGAGTTTCCAACCTTTGGCAGATCCTCTAATTATTCACCGTTTCAACAGAGTGACCTGAGGGAATCAGAGTCCACTTCATGTTTTGTCTTTGCTACCTTACATGGGCTATTCATGATTAAAACAACACAACTTCCAACTGAGCTGATCTGATTTTATAGTCAAATACTATAACTGTTCCCGCACTCTGCACCAGCCAATGATAAGGATGTAGATCCACCAGAACTCGAACAGGTATTCAGCAAACACAATGCTTTTTGTTTACTTCCAATCAAACTATTTTACAAAATACACTTTTGTCAAATGTTTGCAGTAACTGCAAATCATTTTTTTTTACAAATGTGTAACATAATAACTGCAAGTAAGCCTCAGTGCAGGATTTTCCACCATTTTTAGTGTGTTATACCATGCAACAGCAGCTCTGTCAAATTTAAGCCCAGACTCTGATGTGAACACTACTAAAAGTTTTTTTTTTCCAAAGTGAATGTAGCTCAGTCATTTGGATCATTATCTTGCCTTATAACCCAAGTAGCAGGAAAAAATATGTATTTTTAGGGATTTACTGTTAAAGAGTAGAACCCATAGTTCCAACAATGATGGCAAGTGATTCGGGCCTAGTAAAGCAGTCCCACACCATCACACTACCTGACTGACTGTCCTGGTGATGCTTTTTTGTGTTAGTTGTATATTAAATGTATTGGGAAAAACATCTTTCAAGTTCAAATTTTGTCCACAGGTGGATTTCACAAAGTCTTCGCAGACCATTGAAATGCTTTGGGGGATTGTAAGAGGGACTTTTGAGTTGTTTTTGCTTAGCCTCTGTGCTTTAAGAGTAATTTAGAAGATAATTACATTTTGGTAAGGTACAAAACTGTTTGATGTTATCTTCTCTTGTGAATATCAGTTATAAATATTGTTTTATGGAGTTCATCATCCTTTTGTATAATTTTCCTGACAAAATTACTGTTCATGCATTTCTAAATATATGTAACTGGGGTATGAGATCATTAACTTTATGTTGTCAGACAGGTTCTGTTTAAGAGTTGTTTTATTCTAAAGTCTCCCGGCACTAAAAACACTAGATGTGACTTATGGCATTTAATAAGAATCTGTATGCTATAGTCAATTTGTGATTCAAGCAGGGTTCTAATGATTTTTTTAAGGTTAGGTCAGCTTCAGTAGATTTCTTCCCTGCTTACCATTAAAAAAATGTATTTTTTATTCAAGTCCACATTATCTTTGTCTTATTCTAAATCTTCTTAGATCATGTATAAAATCGTACAACAGTCTGCCTGTTCCGCCCTCTGCCTCAGTCTGCTCCTCACTTAGCCATAAAAGATCTTTCAAGTTGAACCGAGCATCTACCCAGAAGAACCATTCATCAGGCAAGTCAATCTCCCTTGCAATAAAACCCCAGGATCTGTTTCTTTGACTCACCTAGTAAGACTGTTTCCCTTTAAATGATGCACTTCGAATTCCGAGCTTCATCAACTCATCACTGTATCTGTTCTCCTTAGGGCGGTGAGAAACTTATTATCCCATTCATAAGAAGACAGAGACCTAAACCAAAGAACTGTTTGGACACTTATGTTTATTTTCAATAAATCATTTAACTGACTGTCTCTCCTGTGGTGTTCTCCATGTGGGCTAACTTTATAGAACCTAAACATGACAATTTGTATAGCACAATCCAGTAGATTACAATTTAAAGTGCTTTGCAGAAATAGACGAAAAAACTAATAATACCTTAGTTAACAATTCAACTTCAACATTCAAAGGCAGCTCTAAACAAGTGTTGTTTTTTAAAAAAAAAATGACTTTAGAGACCTCAGGTTTTCAGCAGTTTTATATTTTTCTGGGAGTTTGTTACAGACAAGTGAAGCATAGGAACTAAATGCTGCTTCTGTTTGGTTTTAGTTCTGGGTGTACATATCATAGGCTGGAACTAGAAGACCTGAGTGGTCTGGGAGGTTGATCCACTGAAAACAAATCTGCTATGTATTGAGGTGCTGATCCATTCATTGATTTATAGACTAACAGAAGGATTTGAAAGTCTACTCTTTGAGCTACAGGGAGCCATTTGTAAGGACTTCAGAACTGGGCTGATGTGCTCTACTTCTTTAGTTCTAGTGAGAACACAGGCAGCAGCATTTTGGATCAGCTGCAGCTGTCTGGTGGACTTTTAGGCAAACCTATGACGGCACTGTTGCAGTAATCAGTTCTACTAAAGATAAATGCATGAATGAGTTTCTCTAGATCCTGATTGGACATTATTCCTTTAATTCTGGAAATGTTCACCAGGTGGTAAAAGGCTGACTTAGTAACTGTCTTTATGTGCCTCTGAAGGTTCAGGTCTGAGTTCATCATGACACCAAGGATCCGGCCATAATCAGTGGTTTCTAGCTGTAGTAGCTGAGACTGTTAGCTGTTATCTCTTCCATTGGTCCCAAAAATATTTCTTCAGTTTTGTTTTAATTCAGTTGGAGAAAATTATGTTGCATCCACATAATGATCTGTTCTAAGCATCTAGTCAACACTCTGATGAGTTCATAGTCACCTGGTGATATTGTGATGATGAAGCTGTGTGTCATCTGCATAGTTATGGTAACTGATCTTGCTCTTGGCTATAATCTGAGCTAAGGGGAGCATATAGATGTTAAATAGGACAGGCCCCAGAATTGATCCTTGAGGAACCCCCGTATGTGATTTTTCTGGTATGTGATTTAAAGTTCCCCGCTGACACATAAAAGTCCCTGGTCTTCAGATAGGATTTAAACCAGTCCAGTGCAGTACAAGAAAGGCCGACCGAGTTTTTCAGACACTCTGATAAAATCAAGCGATCAACAGTACCAAACGCTGCACTGAGGTCCAACAATATCAGCTCTGTGGTTCTTCCAGAGTCCTAATTTATACGAATGTTATTGAACATCTTTATCAGGGCAGTCTCTGTACTCTGGTTGGCACAGAAACTCTCCTGGAAGATATTAAAACAGCTTGTTATTGTTAAGAAGGCATTTAACTATTGAAACACAAATTTTTCAATGGTCTTACTAATAAAGGGGAGGAAAAATCTGAGATATTTTCTTTGCACTGAAATTAATATTTGCATATTCATACAGATGAATACTTTGTGTTTATGCATATAATGTTTTTTTCTGCTAAATATCAAAAATATTTTGATATGCTGTTCAGACAAATTTAACTTGATTTCTCATCCAATTTAACAAAGAGCTTCAAGGCAAAATGATTATATCCACAATGTTCTGTTGAAGCAAACACTGTTTCCAGTGGCAACAAGGTATGTAACCCTGACTGATGCTCAACAGTTCCTAAATAGGATAGTGAAATAACAGATTCCATCTAGTTAGTTTCATGTAAGTGAAATACAGGCCTACATAGACCAAGCAACAAAGAAAAAAGGTGTAAAGAAAGAAATATGATGGAAAACAGTAGTTACAATAGAGTGCTGAAAATAGATAGATGTACATAGATAGATAGATGTACTTTATTTATCCCAAGCTGGGAAATTGCAGTAAATAAACAGCAGTTTAAATATAAAAACAAGGGCACTCTAAATAACAGACTAAACAAAGATGAATCATCAGGTAGAAAAATTGTAAAAAAAAATATGTGCCTGAATAGAGCACAAAGAATGACTTTAGAATCAGTTAAAACGGTTATTATATGAATGCTGAACCAGAATAATGGTCTTATAAGGCCAAAAAGAGTTGTGAATGAAGCGCTGCATCTTAACATAATCTATGCTGCTCTGTGGTGGACAGTAACATAAAGCTGGTTGTTTCTCCGTTTTTCAGTTCAAGGTTCAATGAGCTAAGCTGATTTCTTGAACATATTAAATCCTAATCTTTTAAAATCAATAGATTTTTTTCTTTAAATGACTCTTTCCCAGAGAACTCTCACTTACAGGAGATAGACTTGACACCTCACTGGACTTTCACTTACCAATCAGTTTACTGTTACCTCCTCTAATATAGAAAGTATTTATGGATCAGTGCTTCTGCTGCTGGGTTTCCTTAGATGGAAAACTTTAGCCAATCCATCTGTTTGACTCCATTAAATTGGTTCTGTAAAGTGCCTTGTGATAAAATCTGTTGTGAATTGGTGGTATATAAATAAACTGAATTAAATTGAATCACCTTATTTTTTAATTAAGGTTTCTTTTAATTTAGAAACATTTCTAAAACACGAGATATTGTCTCCAGAGCACTGCTAGAGAACATTATTCATGCATTTGTCTCATTGTGTTTTAAGCAAATGTAATTCTCTATGTACCAGTCAGGGCAGATCATAAATTCAAGCCTGCAAGCTGTTTAGAACACTGCAGCCAGACTTATTAAATCTAGTTAACACTGTCATATCACTCTGGTGTTATACTTAGCTCCTGGTTTATTTTAAAGTTTGTTTTAAAGAACTTGTTATGCACAAAGGGCTGTAATTGGCTCCTGGTTACTTACTGTCAGGTTTAACTAAATACTGCTTGTGGTCTTCAATCCCTAGGACACAATCTCCTGCTTGTTCCACCTACAAAACTAAAACTTAAGACAGATCAGACCCTTCAGTCTGTTGCTGAATGTTAGAACAGTTTTTCTAAGCATCTTAACTTTGCCAACTCAGTGGGAATTTTTAAAAATCCAAATGAAAGCAGTTTTTATTGTTTTTTATTGTTTTTTATTGTTTTTTGTTATTGAATTGAATTTTGTCCTACCAGGCTGTACTGTATATCATTTCTAATGTTATTGTTCTTCTTTATCATTATTGTTATATATTATATTTTTTGTTGTTGCAGAGCACTTTCACAAACACAAAATGTGTCACTTACTTTACAGCAGCACAGATGGTAATGCTGTCAACCTACAGTGAGAACATGCTTGGTTTGAATCCTGGCTTGGAGATTTTCCCATGATCTCCTCGTGGATGTGTGTATCTTCAGATACTCCAACTTCTAATTTTTAGTGGCCCATAGGTTTGAGTGTTGGCATACATTGTTGTTTGACCCTTTTGCCTCTTTGTTGCCTGGAAAGGATTTGCCAAGTGTCTTGTTTAAAGACTGACGGAGCAATCTGCAAGGACAGGTAGAATTAGACAAATGGTTGAATGAGATTCTAAGAGGACAGCGTGAGGATATTATGCCTTAAATTTGTCTTGAAAATATAACTCTGCACAGAAATAAACAATGTGACATTCTGTAGCTTGTTGAAATGTGATAAAGAAGGTGTGCTGTAATAAAACAAAGGTGTTTCAATAAAACATGAGTTTAAGTTTGAGCCTCGAAATGGATTTGGAAAAGTTTTTTTCCTGGAGGTTAGGTTTGAATGTTTATGATTTTACCTATAAAACTTTATTATACAAAAAGATATGTGTGATCTTTTGATAAAGCTTTATTTTAAAACTGTTTATACCTCCCAAACCATTTCACATTCTGTCACACTGCAACTGAAAATGTAGGTCTATGTGTTTTAGATGACTCTTGTGTGATAGATCACTGAAATGTTGTTTGCAGTTGTGAAGTGCCACAGTCCTGCAGTTTTTGCATGCTTCCCTGCTCCAACACACTTGAAACAAAAGGCTAAATTACCTCCTTGGCATGTATGCAAGTTTGGCAAAGGCCTGGCTATTAACCATTCATTTGTTTCAGGTGTGTTTAAGCAAAGATTCATGCAAAAACTGCAGGACAGTGGCACTCGTGGACCAACATTGCCTAACCCTGTGCTACACCATTCTGAATTTGTTTTGACAAAAACAAACATGACAATACAGTGGGAAAAATCTAATGGAAAATCTATGGAAAAACCTGAAAATAGATGTTTTCCATCCCAGTTGACTGAGCTTGAGCTATTTTAAGAAGCATAAGTAGCCTGTATATTTGCAGATCTGGAGATTGACTTCTTTACTGGTTCCTTAATGATTTATTACTATTCAACAATAGTACAGAGGTCACAAAGGGCCTATTTAAATAAAACATGTACAAGAAGCAAGTTTTAAAAACTGACATTGGAATGTACCTCATGAGTAATCCCTTTGCACCTCGGATAGAAACCCAAATAATCTACTGATCGCCTAATTATTGCCTTAGCAGTTTGCTAGCTTACATTAATAGCTTGGCTGAAATCAAAGGGTGTCTGGTGACCTAGCAAGATTTTGTGATAAGGATGGGATGGTGGGTAAAAAAAGCCTATTTAGAATTAATTCAGCTTCACAAAGGTTTACATAGGCTGGGGGGCATTCAAAGAGAAATAATAACTGTGCTTTAGAGCCGTTCGTAGCTTTAAACATTGCAGTCTCACAGAAAAAAGGCTTTATATAGGAGGCAAAGGTAGTTTTAACTCCTCCATATAAAAAGGATGTTGAAGGTCAAAGAAAAAATTACCAATTTCCTAGAAAAAAATTAGATACAGAAAAAAAAGTAGGCTCTGAAGGGGTGCACTCCAGGGAATCGAAGATGAAGCTCAAGGCAGAGCGATACGAACACATTAGAAATGACTAATTTAAGCCATGAGACGATTAGATCCGACGTCTGTATGACAAACACAACTATAAGATTGCGTTTAGAGGTTATACTAGGGTCAGATTCCCTGCTTTTGCTTGAGAAGCTGTCTCAAATGCAGAGATAATCTGATGAACGTGAGTGGCAGCTATTGTCAAAAATAGCTCAAGTATTTCCAAGAAAGACCATTTGTGATGCCCTGCAAAATATAGTTACTATTATAAAAAAAGACATGTCTGATGGATATAATAAACTAGAAAGGGAATAAGAAAGAGCCACAAGTAACTTGTAGCTTGATCTATTGGGCAATACCGGTATAATGGTAATCTTGCTGCTAGAAGTTCTTTGTCCCTTTTTAAAATGTATTCATCATATGTAAAGGTTGCTGTATATAAGTTTATGTTAAAAATCATTTAGAAAAGAGTTTATTCTTCTAAAATTTGTTATTTTGTGGTTATGTTATTTATTTTTTCTATTTCATTTTATGGTTTGAATTACACATGGCTCTCACTGATTACCAGAATAAATCAGATGCTATACGCCTAGAAAAATGCAGTACTCATTTCACCAAGTACTTTTGTACTCTTCCTAGAGTAATTTCTTGAAGATTGCTTTCTACTTTTACTTGGGTGAAAAGGGAGTTTTACAAGTTGTTTATTACAGATCACGTCCTCTTCACCCCTGTCGGCTGGCTTTCCTGTGAAGATGCATTTCTAATGGTCTGCATGGAAGTTAGCAACAACATTTTTGTTGGTCAATGTGTGCATCAAGAGTGACTGTTTGTATTGGGAATGAAGTGAAAAAAGTTTGATCTCTGAAATTTGATTTGAAAAAAAAATGCAATTTATGAAGCTCAATCAGAAAAGTTGAAATTAGAAAAGATAGAAAATTAAAACAAAATAAAACTAAAAATTTAAAATCTGTTTTTCTTTGATTAAAAATATGTTAAAAGTTTCATTTCTGTATTGCATTTTTTTCTCAAGTTTCTATTTGCAAAATATATTCTTTGCTTCCAAAAATAATGGAACAGAATTCACTCAGAAAGTGGCTGGACTCACCTTTAAAGTTAGGGAGCAGAATCCTAGCTGGTAAACCAGAGTGACGTAAAGCACAAACACAGCATATGGCTCTGAAAAGCAGCCAATAGAGCCTAATTCCAAAGGTAAGAGCAGCACAAGGCAAACAGTTTGGTAGAAACTGTAACGGGGTGATGAAGTTGCGGACCCAAAATAGAACCAGACAACCGATGGAAAAGTTTAACAGTTTATTTACTG
>JAUZNJ010016016.1:0-17491 GCA_034780135.1 Jordanella pulchra
ATATCTATATATATATAAAACCCACTCTAAATAGTAAATACTAGAAGGAAAGGAATTACTTATAAACCAGCAGTTTCTTTAGGTTGAAGATTTATATGACCAAGAAACTAAAGATTATATGAGTATGGAGATAAACTTCTTCTAGCACATTTAAAATAACACTTAAAAAGTGTTATCTTATTATTTAAGCGTTGATGTTTAGAAAAATGTTACATTAGCCACTGCCTGCTACCAGCCAGACTAACTTTACATAGGGTCAGTCTGACTGGTCAGGCTAACCGCCTGTAGCATATCTACTGATTATGGCCTCTTATAAAACCACACTTAAAAAAAATCTTAATTCCTGTTATAAATCTTTCTTCAAGGTATTATTTTACTGTTTGGAAAAAAAAAAAACATCTAAACCTAAAAAAGATAAAAGAAATAATAGAAAAGCCTGTTTAGTATTACAATATGGTATTAATGTTTAAAATTTCAGCACGATGTCCATTCAAGCATTTTTTTTTTTAAATCATTGATCATTTCCTTTCAACAATTACTCTCTGTAATTTCACTGAATGTTAAATATTCCCGGATGATGACAGCATTTTCCCTACATGCTGAGTCATGTTGTCTCCAGACTCAGTGAACAAAGCAATCATGACATCAGCTGCATGACCATCCAGTCATTTCATTTAAGGTTTGTAGCCGTAAAATGTTCAGTATTATGTTGGGAAGTTATATTGGTTTTCACTAAAAACAAAATGATGTTAAAAAAAAAAACAAGTGCACACAGAATGTTTTGTTTTTGCTCTTATTACAAATAAACTTTTCCAAGTCTTTTCTAGGCCTCTTCTTTCAGCACTGTACCACTGATATTGGGTATTGGGTCTTTTTATTATACGTGTTACTTGAATAAAAATGTGATGAAGTGTTGTTTCTCTTTCTTAAGTAAAATTCTATTCTACACGCAATAGATAACAAGCCTGCTCAGCCTTTGCTGGTTTAATGTTCTTTTCTATCAGCTGATCCTGCTGTGTAACAAAGCATAAAGTAAACATTTCCCTCTATCATGTTACTGGAGGTGATTTAACCTATTCTAACCTACATACATATAATACAGAAAATAATGCTTTCATAAGCTTTATCATGAAAAATACAGATGCTGGTCACAAAATTAGAACGTCGTAAAAAGTAAATGTATTTCAGAAATTCCATCTTAAAAGTTAAGCTTTGTATGTTATATTCATTGAACACAGACTGATATGTTTAGCTAGTTTAAGCTGTAAAATGACCAACTGTTTGTCCATTTATATTTTTCTTACTTCTTTTTCTCTAGGGCTACATTTTTCTAAAGGGAACATATAAAGCTGACGCGGTAGGATGCATGATTGGCTCCTCTTTTTAAAGTCTTTCAAAGAAAAGTATGAGACTTATTGGATATATGGCGATCAGTGGCTATCAGGGCTGCTGCTCTCTGAAAAACTGAATTGAATTGGAATGTTTCAAATTAACGTATGAGTGTCAAATTTAGAAAAAAATATAAACATTTTTAAAACACTAATGTCATGACGTTCAGGAGTAGGTTATCTAACCAATAACTCTGTTAGAGTGACGACAGTACGGCTCTGACTACAAAATACTGTACGAAGATCTCATCCAATCGGATCTCATATTATACGTGTGAGAAGGCGGTTCTTTTGGAAAAGCTAACCAATCAAATTGCTAGTTCTAACCAGCCTAGCTGTTAGCTGCTATTTTCTAACAAGATGGCTGCCGTTCCCGAAAGCAGAGTCCTAACTTTCAGCGTTTTCAAATGGAGCTCATATTCCTCCACATATTTACCAGAGTGAGTATCGAGGGCATTAGCCAGCTGTGTGTTTGCATCGGTGTTAGTGGCTTGTTGTCGCCTCGGACCCCCAGTGGACGGTCCAGCCGGCCGGACTGGCCTAGCTCGCTGCGATCCAGCTCAACGAGCGCTAGCTCAGAGAGCGATAACCGATTAAAAATTCTACTCGTAGAAACGCTTTTCTTATCAAATAACTTGTGATATTTATTGCTCTTAAAGTGAAGTTAAAGTTATTCTTGGGAACCTGTAGCTGAACATCAGCAGCAGTTACAAGCAAAGGCAAAGGGTGTTATGGGAGTTGCTGGACTCGTAACGTAAACAATGCGAGGCAGGATGCAAAATAACTACTCCAGGTCACCCTAAATGCACTATTCTATAACGTCTCTTAATACGCTTCACTGCAGTGTGTGGAAAAGAAATGTTACGTTAGCATGTCTGAAAACTCATCCGTGCGTGTTGTTGTTGTTAGCTAACATAGCTAGGCTGTAGTAGCAACGCTAACCAGCCTGTCATTCCGTGTTTTGAAACTAAATAAGACTTCAGCGTTCGCTTGTAACATGACATCACCGCTAAATGGGTCAGTTTCTGGTGAAGTCTGACACACAGTGTTAGTGTTTGCAAGTCATCGTCCACCTGCTGGATAGCTCTATTATAATGTGAGCTAATGCTAATTGAGTTTTCTAGCTTCATCCACACTGACACCGGAAGCTGTTCCTGCTTATAGCGGTTCGTGTTATGGGGGTCTGTAAACATTCATTGTAGCTAATTGTACCTGTTTTATTTGCTAATGTCTATGTATGGTATCTTTTCTCCTTTCTTTAGGAATATCTTGGTGGATAAACCTAACGATCAATCCTCCAGGTGGTCTTCTGAAAGCAACTATCCTCCACAGGTAGGCTCATCACATGACCCGGAGAAACATGGCTGATGACCATGAATATTTCATCTGTAAAGATTAAAGTGCAAGCAGTACAAGGTGGTATTGATTGGGTTATGTCCCAACCTATCTTCATGCAAAAGCTGTCTGCATGCAGGAAAAGATTGGTGCTGCTTCTGCCTTTGCTTTGTTTCACAATAAGTGGTTCTTTTATCCTGTATTTATATTTATAAGAGGTTTCTTGAGGTGGATCAGGGTTGTAATATGGATGACTTCAACCCTCCTTTTCACGTTTCTTTCAGTTGAGGATTAAGGAGAACATCCAGCTGCTGTGTTACTGTGTGCGAAAGGTTGCATGTCTGACAGCTTTGTGTTTTAAATGGTTAAATTATATACATTAGGTGCGTAATACTCGCATTCATTGCCCGTATTACGCCTGAACATGCAGTGAGCGCTGGTTCTCAGACAGCTTAGGTGAAGTTTGTTGAAGTGGTGCTGTAAAAGCAATGGTCCCAGTGGATCATCCAGATCCCTCTGAACGCGTCTGTTGACAGGAAGCCCAGTGTGGTCTGCAGATCAAAGCAACTCCAAACCGTCTCATGATCACGCTGTCGTCTTTGTCCTGGAAACGCTCCAATAACACAACCACGGTGACATGATCACTGTGTCTGTCTGTCTCATCCAGAAATGTTCTGCTCCTTCTGCAGAGCTTTGATCTCCACTCATGTTCTAACCTTGAGAATGGATTTATTAATTGTTCATCATGTGAGTCCAAACAAATGCCTGTGAACTTGTGTGTGTGTGTGTGTGTGTGTGTGTGTGTGTGGTTCAGGGCATGAAATGTGGTTTCCTGCTTCCTCAAAACTCCTGATCTGTGGAATCACAATCAGTTTGCTTCAATTGCATGAAAAAAAATCTCAAACCACGTCCTATGGATTATTTTATGATTTTTTTTTAAATGTCAGATGTTTGCATTGAAATGAAAAAAGACATAAAAATCTTCAAATCTCTAATTTTATTGATTCATGTGGTATAAAAAAACATTTCTTTAACCATTCATGTGTCTGTCCTTCAGGAGTCGTTTAAGAGGTAAATTATTATATTTAAGATCAAAATCCAGGTTTTCCACAGACATTAGACTGATGCACATGTAACTGAGCTGCCATCTCTACGGAGGCATTCAGGCCTTAGATGAAGAGAGGGGCTGGGCGATATGTCCAAAATTTATATCGCAATATATTTCTTAATTTCAGTCGATACAATATCATTTCAATATCGATGTAGGAAAAACAAAAGCCTTAGAAATACAGTCAAGAATGCCCACAACAGATGTCTATACAAACATTTATAAAAATCCTCCAATATGACATTTAATAAATAGTAGCTTTGAAAAACAAAAACCCATAAAAATGATGAAAACTGGGAACATCAGTCAGTGACCAATGCTGTGTTTATAGACTGATGTGTATTGAAAATGTTGAATTAAACCATATCGCCATATATATCGATATATGTCCAGCTCTCCATGAAGTGGTGGTAGACGGAGGCATCGGCCGGCCGATATTTGTGTTTCATGTAACGGCCGATACGTACAGTCATGCCTTGAGATCATGTGCATCGCATGCGTTGCTGCTTTTTTATAACATTTTTCATCGTCATCATTTAAATGACGGAAGAAGAAGCAACATTGTCTTGAACCGGTGGTACCCATCAAAATATGTATCAGAAAAAAAAAAAATCCAGATTAACCTGAAGAATTAAAACTTTATCAACCAAAAAAGGGGTAATTTTACCCAAAAAACTCCAGTTGATCGTTTTCTGCATGATGAGGAGGGATCTTTGGACTGTAGTCAATATATTTCACTAAACTGACATGGAAACACTTTTTAATTTATTTTTTTCCTCACATCACACAAATTTCATGATAAATAACCAGATGTTGCTGTTAACCCTTTATGGGACAAATGTTCTGCTTCATGGCGGCACATCATTTTAATAATTCATCATTTAATTTCCTGTTTGACCAATGAAATGAGCCAATGGCTGATATGTTACCTGCTGTAAATTAGGTTAAAAAAGCGAACAAGTTAAGGAATAAATTCTAAATGCTTTTGTTCTGGTTGGACTAATCTGAATAAAATCACTTTTTTATTATTATTTTCTTTTATTCATGTTCTTCTGCTGCTATTTTTGTCGGATAGCCCAGACCTGTGTTCCCCGCGTAGATTCATGCTTCTCTTCGTCTCTTTCTCTCCAGTTTTTAATCCTAAAGTTGGAGAGGCCGGCGATTGTTCAGAGCATCACTTTTGGCAAATATGAGAAGACCCACGTCTGCAACCTGAAGAAGTTCAAAGTGTTTGGAGGGATGAGTGAGGAGAACATGACGGAGCTTTTATCCAGGTAAGAGCCGCTGTAATAACGCTGTAATATGCAGACATTATCTGAGAACCGAGCCCTCCTCTCTCTCCTTGTGTCCCAGTGGCCTTAAGAACGACTACAACAAGGAGACCTTCACGTTAAAGCATAAGATCGACGAGCAGATGTTTCCCTGCAGATTTGTGAAAATAGGTAAAAGCAGAACCGCTATCTGAGCTTGGGTCCATTATTGTGACTCTTCTCTTATTCTACCGTCCTTCTGTTCCTCTCAATCTCTCCTCCTCAGTGCCTCTAATGTCTTGGGGGCCCAGTTTTAACTTCAGCATCTGGTACATCGAGCTGCACGGCATTGAGGACGCTGATGTGGTGCAGCCCTGCCTTAACTGGTACAGCAAGGTAAGAACCTGAAGCGTTTATCGTGAAATTCATTTATACAATCCTTTTTTTCACATTAAACACTAAGATCATAAAACTCTTCTAGTAACTTCTCTTTTCCTGCTCATTTCTCTTCGCTTTATGGTGAAATATATAGTTTACACAAATTTAAAACGTTTATACCTCATTTTTTTTCTTTTTTTTTTAACCGTAATCAAAGGTGAAATTAATGCCCTCAGTTGGAATAATTGTGAAATTTATTGTTGAATTTTATTAAGCTTATCTTAGACTTTTCTTGTTTTTATGTTATGGAGAAATGCTTCAATCAATAATCATTATTCCATGGATTACATCAAACACCTTTAGATCTTAATCAATTGGTTGATCTTCTGTTGAACAGAGATCTGGGACATTAGATTAAAAAATACAAACAACTTTATTCTATTTCTGGCTTTAACAGCTGGAAGCCGGGTTTAATAAACCTTTTAAACCCCACAAAAAATGACCTTTTGAGTAGAAGTCCCCGGACTGATCTGAAGAGAAGGAGAAAAGTGTAAAATAGATGCTTTTAATATCCGGTTCCAGCTGTGATCTTATAACTGAAGTGTTGCTGCTCCTTTAGCAGAGGGTCACTGCTTCCTTCTCTGGCTGCTTTCTGCCTTTTTCACTATTTGTTCTCCAAACCTGAAACAAGCTGACATATTATTGCTGAATCACTCCCGATCACGTGCTGCCTCACTCCCAGTCTGCTCAAACACTCGGCGACGGTTCAGAGTACCGTAATGTACCTTATATGAGTGCAAAGCTGTGGCTCTAAGCTTTCAGAATCCGTTATGAAAGAGTTACGGTGAGTCAAAGAACGTGTGTCTTTCCCTGGCGGCTGATGTCCCAGCAGCTCCGGCGAGCCCTGTCCTCCGGTTCTTCTGACTCTCCTCTGGTTCTGCTCCTCTTGTATCTTTGCAGTACAGAGAACAGGAAGCCATCCGGCTCTGCCTCAAGCACTTCCGGCAGCATAACTACACCGAAGCCTTCGAGTCGCTGCAGAAGAAAACCCGCATAGCTCTGGAGCACCCCATGCTCACCCACCTGCACGACTGCCTGGTGCTGCAGGGAGACTTCGACGCCTGCGAGGAGCTCATCGATAAGGCTGTCCGAGGTACGGCGCCGGCGCTCCTTCCCGCGCCCCTGGCGGCTCGGCGCTCTCCTAACGCCTGCTCTCGTTTCTCTGCCAGACGGTTTGTTTAACCAGTATATCAGCCAGCAGGAGTACAAGCCCAGGTGGAGTCAGATCATCCCCAAATGCAACAAAGGTACAAGCAGCCAGGAAATCAGCCGAGACGACATGAACAGTGAGAGCATCGATTCAAGTGGGAAATCCTCCCAGTCTGTCGGATCAAAGAGCGCCGGAAGATGGACGCAGAACTAACCCCCCCCGTCTCTCCCCCCCCTCCAGGTGACGGCGACGACAACAGACCAGGGATGAGAGGAGGACATCAGATGGTGATTGACGTCCAGACGGGTGAGACCTGCGCAGGCGGCGTTATGACATCACTCTGACTCACATCCTCCTGCTCCCAAAACAAAACTCATCTCATTACCCCCCCCCCCACCTTCAGAGCTCGGCTTGTTGTAAAAGCACCTCCATTTCCGACATCCAGTCGATCCGGGACATCCTACTTCTTCTTCTTCATCTCAACTGATTGTTGTTGTTTTTTTTTATCAGAAATGAGTTTCCCAGGAAGTTTCAGGCGATCATTCATGTACCTTTTAGTTTGGTCATGTGATCCCGATGATGCAGAACAGGATTATGGGTATTTAGCTGTTAAACGGTCAGTTATCGACCATAAGAGTGAAACTAATAAGCATATATTCCAGATGTTGAGGTCATCCACAGGTTCTCTGTGGTGAATCATGACTGTGAGCAGGTGTCTGAATCAGTCGATAAACGTTAATATATTAGAGGATTGTATCGGTTCCTAATCGGCTCCTAAACATCAGGTTTAGAAAGTAGAGCTAAACTAAAGCCTGTAAGGATGCAGTTCCACTCCCTACCAGCTGGTGGCAGTAATGCGCCCGAGAAGATGAAACCGAAGCATTGATGGAACGTCTGGAATGTTTTGGACTCAGAAAGTTCAGTCCAAGGTTCTGTTTCCGTCCTTTTCTTCGTCTTTGATGCCGATTGTTGCACAGCTTCCAGGTGCAGCAGCGCCACCATCAGACTAGGAGCCAAACAGCTTCAGATTATTTCTCTTTATTTGTGGTTTCTATTCATCTTTTGTCAGAGTTGTAACTTTTAAACTTGTTTTCCAAACATTTGATGCACGTAGAGCTGCTGTTTAGATCTTCTTCTTTATTTCTGGGAAAACGGTGACTTTATTTACTCCTTAGACTTTATTTACTTTATTTACCCGTATTTAACGTCAGCCTTCATACATTAGATTAGAAACTTCTTTTGCTCCTCCTGCTGGGCTGACGTTGCCGCCTGCTGATGCGTCTGTCTGCCCTGTAGAGACGGTGTACCTGTTCGGAGGCTGGGACGGCACTCAGGATCTGGCGGACTTCTGGGCGTACAGCGTTCAGGAGAACCAGTGGGCGTGCATCTCCAGAGACACAGAGAAAGAGGTGAGGATGACGGTTTCCCTGCTCCAGAGCAGCTCTGTGGACAGGAAGCAGCTCTGTAAGTGTGTCTGCTGTCCACCAACCAGAACGGTCCCAGCGCACGCTCTTGCCACAAGATGTGCATCGACTCCCAGCGGCGGCAGATCTACACGCTGGGCCGCTACCTGGACTCCAGCGTCAGGAACAGCAAGTCTCTGAAGAGCGACTTCTACCGTTACGACATCAACGCCAACAGCTGGACGCTGCTGAGTGAGGACACGTCGGCGGACGGGGGGCCCAAGCTGGTGTTCGACCACCAGGTAGGCTGGGAACGGACCGGAACCGCTCGGAAACACCGACTTTAATCCAGTTCCACTAAATTCTCTTCTTTTTTCAGAACATTAAGGACTAAATAATATTTCTTAGAGTATTTTCAGTTTTTCATTTTTCCAGCTGATTAAACAAACTCTAACATCTAACTAAACTTAATATGATCAAATAAAACCAGAATCTGTCTGTTTTCAGGAAGGAAAGATTCATAAAATATGGAAAACATGTTTTTTAATGGATGCGACAGTTGAGGCTGAATCGCTCCTACAGCTCTCAGCATTCGACAAGTTTGGATCTAATAAATAATTATCTAGACATGAATCACGAGGATTATTTGTTGACATCCCTGATGATCTAAAAGGAAAGACACTGAAATTCTGGATCCTTGCTCTTTCAGATGTGCATGGACTCAGAGAAACACATGATCTACACGTTCGGCGGCCGCATTCTGACCTGCAACGGCAGCGTGGAGGACAGCCGGACCACGGAGCCGCAGTTCAGCGGCCTGTACGCCTATCACTGCCAGGCGGCCACGTGGAGCCTCCTGCGGGAGGACTCGTGTAACGCGGGGCCGGAGGACGTCCAGTCCCGCATCGGACACTGCATGCTCTTCCACACCGTGAGTCCACACCCCACTAGTGATCGGAGGAAAGCTCAGCCTCAAACTCTGGGATGTTTACGAGGCGCCCACTCTGACGGTTCTTTTTCCCGCCAACAGAGAAACCGCTGCCTGTACGTGTTTGGGGGTCAGAGGTCGAAGACGTACCTGAATGATTTCTTTAGTTACGACGTGGACGGAGATCATGTGGAGGTCATATCTGATGGTACCAAAAAGGATTCTGGGATGGGTACGTTTGAGTCTGTTGGTTCATTCATCTGCTGAACGTTGATGTTCTGCTGCTGAGGTCTGGTTTTCATCACCCAGGAAATCAGCTTTAAAGAATTATTTGTCAGTTATGGTGGAAAATAATCATTTGTTCATTAAGAAACAACTTCTTTCAGAAGCTCTTCTGTCCTCCTGAAGGACAGCAGCTGCATCAGGCAGGGAGGAGAGGATCTATAACAGGAAGCAAGAAAGAAAGAAACCGTTGATGATCTCTGTGAGCTCAAAATGATCCTGAGAACGTGGATTAAAAACAACCCAGAACTACAGGAACCAAAGGAGCCGTCAGTAGCTCACTACTAGCAGAGGGTCAGACGGGTCGCCCTGCTGAACAGAACCCGTCCAGGTCCGCCTGGAAGAAGAAAAACACTGCTGTGAAGCATGGGGGTGAGGCCATCATGCTGTGGGAGGCAGGATGAGTCACCGATGGAGATCAGTGGAGCGTTGAACCCCAGAGGAACAAACGATTAGTTGGTTTCCAGGCAACAGCCCCAAAACATCCCATCTGTGCAGGAGATCTGATGGCAGCCAGAGCGAGTAAAGCAGGTGGAGACGTTTCCTTCTGAACCAGTGAAGGGATGAAAACCTCGTCGTTCTGAGAACTTAAACCCAAGACGTCTTTGAAACGCAGCAACTATCAGGAAAACAACAGAAGCACAGAAACGATTCCAGGCTTTTTAAAAACTTTCCAGCCTCTTTAAACATGAGGCTCATTCATTCTGGGAGCTGTGTTGTTTTACCATCATGTCTCTTTCAGTTTTTTAATGTTAAATGGTAACGATGAGCCTTTTTCTTCCTGTCTTCTAGTTCCGATGACGGGTTTCACCCAGAGAGCCACCATCGACCCGGAGCTCAACGAGATCCACGTGCTCTCTGGCCTCAGCAAAGACAAGGACAAGCGGGAGGAGAACGTTCGCAACTCCTTCTGGATCTACGACATCGCCCGGAACAACTGGTAGGACCCACAGGTCTCTGATCGTAAAGCAGCGCGGCGTTCGACTCATGCTGAGCTGCTCTCTGTAGCTCCGACCGCCTGCAGCAGAAACCAGCTCATGGTCAGTCAGAGGATCCAGGATTTAGCTCCTCTCTGTTCTGCTTTTTGTCTTTTATCTTCTTCAGGTCATGCGTGTACAAGAACGATCAGGCGGTGAAAGAAAACCCCAGTAAGACGCTGCAGGAGGAGGAGCCGTGTCCACGCTTCGCACACCAGCTGGTCTACGACGAGATGCACAAGGTGGCGCTCCGACTGCCTGCAGCCAAACATCAAACGCCTCCGATCGATGCAGGCTCAGCTTCGTTTACCTCGGAAGCTTCTCCCCTAAAATAAATACGGCAAAATCCAACATATTCTGACATAAAATGAACTATTGTTCATCCGTCCCGTTAATTAATGTTCATAATTAGCTGCTGGTCCTTCAATGATTCGCAGTAAACTGGTTTTAGAGCCCGGATGGTGTTTATGAAACAGAAGCAAACCTCATTAAATGAATTCAACTAAAGATAATGAGAATCTTTCCTCTGGCTTTTAATTAAATCCTTTTATTTGCTTTAAACTTATTGTAAATATTTAAAGTGGACATAACAGGTGATTTTATCTGTTTTTACAGCCAATAATAATTCCTTTGTCCTTTCTTAACAAGGTTTTTAGTTTGACTCTCAAATAATTATAATTTGCAAGCAGAAACGTCCAGAATCTGAGTGGATTCACATAGTTAGGGAACACGTAGCCGCTGAGCTTCTGAGCAGAATATGAACGTTGAAATATTCTGTTTATAGGAAAACAAAGGTTTGGTTTTCCTCTGGAATCCAGACCATCAAATGATAACTTCACTGAATGAGGAAATATGTTAAAGTAACAGGAAACTAAAATCTGTAGATTTCTGTGGAAATGAATCCATATAAGACGAAGACGGGTGAGAAATGAAATGATTTTAGTTTTCTGAATGATGTTGATCATATGGATCTAATGAATCAAACAGGATTTCATGGATGGAGATGGTTTCCGTTCATCAACAGATGCTGTTTTCATTTGATCTGGACCGTTCTGGTTTTCTCCACATTTCCAGGTTCACTACCTGTTTGGAGGAAACCCGGGGAAGTCGTGTTCTCCTAAGATGCGCCTGGATGACTTCTGGTCCCTCAAACTGTGTCGGCCTTCCAAGGAGTACCTGCTGCGCCACTGCAGATACCTGATCAGGAAGTACAGGTCCGATTTACACTGAGCTTCTTAACCGGACGCTTTTTTTTAATAAAAAGGAAATGATTGTGTGATTTCTGGGAGGATTACTGTGAAGCTGTAGCCTGGGTTCTGCTGCCACCTGCTGGCTGTGCTTTGTAACCGCGCTGTGCTGTGTTAGGTTTGAGGAGAAGGCCCAGTCAGAACCACTGAGCGCTCTGAAGTACCTGCAGAACGACCTGTCGCTCACTGTGGACCACACGGACCCCGACGAGACCAAAGAGGTACCGGGCCTTTAACTGGGCTCAGGTTAATGTGAGGCTGGCCGGGCGGTTTGGTTCTGACCCGGATGTTTGCTCTGTTTCAGTTTCAGCTCCTGCCGACTGCTCTCTTCAAGTCCAGCTCTGATTTCATCCCTCTAGGTAAGAACCTGCATGTCTGGGATTCTCTGCTAAGGAACAAAATATGAACAAGAACGACCCGTTTAGATTTACAGTAGATCTTAGAGAACTGATTCAGTCCAGGAAAGGTTTGTTATTGTTGTATAAAACACCGTTTACATCTGGAAATGATTGGATGCAGGCGTTTCCATGGTTTCTAAAACCCAACATTAGCTGAAGACATGAGCTTTAATGTGATCTGGACCAATATGGGTCCTGCTACTTTTTCCTACATTTCCAATACGATACCAATATCTCAGCTTTGAATGAGCCGATACCGATAAATTACTAATATTATTTCAAACTGTAGAAGCTGAAACCAAAGTCGACAAGAAAAGGAATGAAAACAACTGAACCAGGTGAAACCAACCAGAGAGTTACAGAAACTTTAACAGAAGCAGAGAGTTTCTATCAGCATGATTTTAGATGCTGGCCGATAAAATCCAATTCGTTTCTTGGCCAAAATCTGATCCGAAGTTTGGATCCATATTAGTTGTTCTGGTATTATTAACGATCATCGGACCGATAACTGCAGTTAATATCGGATCAGGACATCCCTAAACATCACATTAGATCCGTTTATTATAATGGAAATGATGTTTACTGACATTTTAAAACATGGCTCCACCTTTAGCAGGTTTCATAAAATTTCTCACTTTGAGTTTTGTTGTTTTCTACGTTTAATAAACAGGAAATGTCTGCTTATTAATGGAACAAATGTTTTTCAACAATATGTGGATCATTCATTTATTTTTTCTTTTTATATGAAGCCAACAATGAAAATGTAGCAGTTTATTATTTGTCTGATAAATAATGAAAACATAAGTGAATGAATTTAGTGCAACCTTCTGCTCTGAGCTAAAAGAAGACAGAAGAATCACAGCAGCGATTCGGTAAAGAATATAAAACGGCTGGAAATAGAATAAATGTAGTTAATGTTACTGTTTAGAAACATGAGATATTTAGAGTATGTTGTATAATTTCAAATTTACTAGAAAATATCTTAAATCTATTGATTAAGTCCGTCATTAAACCGTTTTGAGTTTTAGGGATGGTTGAATAATTGTCCAGCAGGCTGAGCTCATCGATCTATGAGAGCTGAAAATCATTCAGTGTTTCATTTTTTTATTAGATTTTTTGATTTATTTTGGTAAAATAAAGAAACAACTGCTCAGTTTTTCTGTGTTTTATGAAATAAATTTAAAAGAAAAAGTTTCTTTTTTTCCCACAGACGATGATCTGCTCTGTTCTCTCCTCAGGTTTCTCTGACGTTGACCAGACGTACGCTCAGCGGACGCAGCTCTTTGACACCCTGGTCAACTTCTTCCCTGACAGCATGACTCCACCCAAAGGCAACCTGGTGGACCTGATCACCCTCTAGCCCCGCCCCCTCCACCCAGAGCCCAGCTGAACACCCACTAACTGAAAGCAGACGCCTCCTCTAAACCGACCCGCCTCTGCTGCAGGCTCTGTCTCCATGGTGACGAGGGTATTAAACCACGCTAGTTAGAAACGAGTGAAATCCCCTGAAAGGAGCTTTTCTTGATGTTCTTTAGGTTTGAAGCTCCTCAGCTAAAAGGTTTGATTTTTACAACAAAGAAAGATTGTTGCACTTTCAGTTTTTTTTTTTTTTTTTTTTTTTTGGAAAGACTTTATCAGCCTCAGGCGTTCAGTGAAAAGTGTTGAGAGCCAGTGGAAATTATTCCAAGATGGCCGCCTTTCCACCAACCATCTGCTCTCCATCCTCCGGCTTCCTTTCTGATGAGCTGCTTCGCTTTCTTTCCTCTAGACGACGCAGCAACACGTTTGTTTACAGTTTCAGTAGCTTTAGTTCTGAGAGAGAAAGTTGAATTTATCTGAGCTCGGCTTCAAGGCCTCAAAGAAAACAAGTTCATAGTTTAATTATCGGACTGTGATTCGATTCTAATCGCTGAAATTATGTACAAATATGTAAATATACATACAGAATATTGGATCCATGTTCTGCTGGAATGTGTCCCAAACCTCCATCCTGCAGCTCCTGTTCCAGAAGTCCAGGAGAAAACATCCTACGGCTTTTCAGAATTTGGTTTCTTGAGCCGTTTCCTTAAAGAATTAGATCCGCCTCCAGATGAAATGTCCAATCAGGTCTTAGATGATGGTTTTTCTTCAGCAGTTTATATTTGTTCCTTGATCATAAAACGCATCAAACCTAAAGATCTTCCTCCATCTTTAGAGGCGATGTGCCGCCAGCGTGAGCTCGATGTTGGAACAGGAGAAGCTGCAGCACATGTTGCAGCCTGATGGTGAAGAATGGATCCATGGTTGATTTCAGTCCATTGATGAATTATTTCCACGATAAAAAAAAGTCAAATGGAGATGAAGTGAATTTCAGTTTGCTGCAAATGAAGAAGATTCAAACCCAAGCTTAATGTGGTTGAACTCTTCCTGTTCTGGTGCCAAAATGAGCCGGAGATCCATTGAACTTTCAAAACCATCCTCAACAGAACCGCAGACGGGTCGTGACCCGGAGGAAACCAAACCGCTCGTGGTTGAAACCGTAGGTTAGTTAAATGAAATGGAACTAATGGGACCGAACCTCTTGGTTGCTGTCGGATTCTTCTCTGCTTTGGTTTGGGTCGTTTTCCGGTGAACGCAGGTCCATGTGCCTCACAGAACCCAAATCCTCGCCGCTGCTTTCAGCTCACTTTACAAACACTTCTGTTGTTTTTAGTCAGACGGATAAAATGCGTCTTCAGAGATCAGAGCTTTGTAGATATGATGATTCATATCGATTGTCCTGCTGATCTGCAGAACCGAATATTCCGGTTGGTTGAAGAAGCAGCTTTAGCGCCAACGCTAGTTGATTGTTCATAGAGCTTATCTAAACGCTCACGTTGGATCTAGCTAGCTGCTCTAAGGCCGTTTTCCAGAACATTTCACGCAGCAGTAGTTCTCATCATGAATTGGTTCCTTTTGGAAAGCGATGCGTTTTTAGATCGATTTAATTCAGGACAGGATCCAATTGAAACAATTGTTTCTGTTAATTTTGCCTTGTATTCGGATTACATGACGGCGTGTAAAAAATCTTTACGTTTAAGTTTCAATTCTCAAATTTAAGTTATTAAAAGATGAACTTTGAAGGTAATTGTTTTTTTTCTTTTAGCTGCACCAAGAGTGAAGGTGGGATGATCGTTTCCCTTCTAGATGTTGGTGAAATAAGGATTATATGAGGTATTCTGATGATGTCTGAGACTCCATCTTTTTTGTTCATTAAGCTTCATTCTGAACACCTTATATTACAAACAATGCCAAACACTTGTTTTCCTTTTTCAATGTGTCAGGGAATCGCTCCCACTACCTTTGCTGTGTCATAACTTATTACCATTGATCTGTATGGTCCGCCTGTCGAGCACCTGTGGGTCGGGTGCGTTTTAAGGCCGGTGCTCTCGGATCCGTAAGAACCACAGAATGTGTAGAAAGCCTTGTAGTATTGCATTGTATGTAATGTATATAACAAATAAAGATTGTATTTTGTTCAAGTTTTGTTCTTGCGTTTTGTTTCGGGGGCACTGATTTTCCCCGTCGCCCCCTGGTGGCTATGTGGGTGTATTGCAGAGAGATGCCACAAGTAAAATGTAAAAAAAAAAAAAAAAAGCAAATTTTATTTGTAAATTTGAAAAGATACAAGAAAGACGATGGCCACAGCCATCAACATTTTACAGTTTCCAGTGTGTCAGACCCCTGTTGTCTGCCTGCAGCAGCACACAAACCATAAATACATCAAATAAACGTCACATACTTTGGTGAAAGTGGCAGAGCTATTAATTGTGAAACTTTACACACAAACACAGCATGGAGGAATGGGTGCCTTTGATTGAAAAGATCAAAGTGACTGATTTTGTTTTATATGAATAAAGACCAAGTATAAAGGTTTCAAATGAAGTTGAACTCGGTGAATTTTCCAAACTAGTTCGGATTCTTTTATGTCAGAAACAACTTCCATTTCTTTTACAAAAAGAAAACACATCTTACATCTATGTACACTTTCCTCAAAACAGCTTTTACAGACAAATCATTTTTATTTATTTTCTAGAAAAGACAGCAGTTAAATTCTTCCCAGCAACCGTTGACTCTAAACATCGCTAGGTGAAATATTTGTATTTAAAGGCTGATCATCCTTCTGCCAAGGCCAAAGTGATATTTTATTTGTTTCAACTGGTGTTATAAGGAAAAAAACGATGACGTCAAATATTGCAATATTTGTACCAATATAATACTAGACATTTGTTTCGAAGCAAAATACGCTTAAATGGATCCGAAATGTAAAAAATATTAACAGCAATATAATTTTCTTATACAACTCTTCTACCTCCAGCCACTAGTTGGCAGCACATCAACCAGCTGCTCTGCACCTGCCGCAGCACATCAACGTCTTTTGAGGTTATCCAGGGCTATATTATAAAAATCACAAATATATTGTATTTTTTTTTAAAGTATTGTATGTATTGTATCACCAAATTCTTGCCAATTCACAACTACAATCTCAATGTTAGCACCAGCTGCGTTTCCATAACCATCAAACCATGCAAATTAAAATTGAGAAAATACATTTATTAAATGGAAACACTACAATTTTCTTTTTTAAAGTTTTCTTTACTCTTCGTTGGGCTAATATTTGTTTCTTTCTGATTTTGCTTTCAGTGTCTTGCTCAGGTCTAGTCATCTCTATTAAAGAGTAATTCTGGAACCGTTCTCAGTGGTGGAACACCAGACAGATTAATTAGCAGCAGCGATATTAATGCCGAATACAATGCAAACTTCTGTATATTCATTGATTGTTACTGTGTATTTACCTGTTTTTATTTGTTAGTTTGGGCAGGTTTGGGTAATTTAATCTTTACTTGTAAATGTTAAAATAATGCGACTGAGATAGTTTAAAAAATAGACCCATTTTTATATAAACCACTTCAACTAGCTAATCTGGGTCAGTTTAACACAAAACAGTCTTTTCTTTTTTCCATTTTGTCAGTTTTGTACGGACGGTTATATTTATGTCACTGGAGGAGGAAGCGTTAATCTGTGTAAAACATCCTGTGCAGTTAGCTGCTGCAGTGTTAGCTAACAAGCTGTTTAAGCTAATTTGAAGCTAACAGGAAGCCTTCATGCTAAAGGCAGCCCTGTCTGCGACAGAAAAACACATTTATTCAAACATTTAATTTTTGCTCCACCTGGGATATTTCTATTTTGTAATATTTCTGTAAAGGAAAAAAAAAAACATTTTTAAAGAAATGATCCAAAAGTTCAACTGGAATCAGTTCTGATTGTCAGAGAGCTCGTGATTTTAACCCTGTTCAGATTCAGCTGCAATAAGAAAATTAAACGCTTTGGAAATTATTAATCCAACTCATTTGACCAAACATTTATGTGAGGAAATAACAAAAAAGAAAAAAAAATGCTTAGAACATTAGAACTCTGCTGAACCTCCTCAGCTTTTCTCTTTAAATCACCAGAATGCTGTAAAGTATCCTGAGGTCATCTAAGCTAAGACGTCAGAACTTGTCACAGATTCACTGGTTCTTCCAAACAGAACCACATTTCCAGGTTCCTTCGTCACACTCGGGGGGGG
>JAUZNJ010016027.1:0-43281 GCA_034780135.1 Jordanella pulchra
AAAGAAAAAACATCTTGTTCAGCTGTATGCATACAAGTTTATTTAAAAAACAATCTTAGACGCTCAAAAAATTACAAAAGTGTTCATAATTAGGAATAATTCATAAATCCTTCTTTGTTTGTTTTGGGTTTCTCCTTCTTTGCATGTTTTTGTGCAGCTTTAAATAAAATCTGTGTGTGAAGAAAAGCATTTGACATTAAAACAGGATGTTCTTAGTTTTTTCTGATGAATTATTCAAGGAGGTTCAGTTTAGCTCTGAGCCTTATTTTCTTTCAGTCAGGCTCTCAGTAATGTCTGTTTATCTCCAGGTTGTATTTTCCTTGACTGAGCATCCAGTTTCTACCTGTTTTCAGCCATTTTTAAAGTGACTTCTCACTATGAACAGAGTTTGTTCCACATGTTCATGTTACAGGTCTTGGTCTCTGACCAAATGCTGCCGTATTGTGTGATTTATAACTTTCATTCTTTGCATCCTGGAAAGTTAAAGATTTGTCTTTTTTTAATTGATTTTTTTTTCTTTCTCCCCATATAACCAGTCTGATTATTCATCAGCTAAACAATGGTAGCGCTGCTAATAAAACCTGTGTTGTAGCTTTCTAGGAAGAGCCCAAATGGCCCAACTTGTTAAAACGATGCAATGCAAATTATGGTGATAATGAAAGTCACACTTGCTCCATTATTTTTTACATTATGGCTCCATGAACCTTGGGTTTTATTGTTGGTCTATTCTCCAGTGTTTTATCCCAGTTTTTATAGGTAACCATTAAATGAGTTCATTTTAAATGGTTATAAAAGTTTATTGTTTAAATGTCAGCTTCTGTTATGAATTTCTGCAGGTCAGTTGACTTGTTACCTCGTTAACTTTATCTCATAAACATACACTAGTCCCTTCTTCCTTACATTTTGTACCTCTAGACAAATCATTCTACATAGTTCTTATCCACACCATACCACTCTGTTTCTGCTCTAAGTATATCAGCCTTCATGGTGTATTTTGTACTTTAATAAAACTTGAAAGGTCAGGATCCTTAATCAAATAAAAAACAGAAGAAACCTCCTTATTGACTGTTATTTCAAACCATTTCAAATAGCCTGATGTCAAAGCAGCTGTGAAACATTTCCCAGGCTGTTATGAACGGATGCTTGTTTGGGTCCATGCGTCCCCTTCATGCCTTCTCATTGCACATGCAAAGGTCAGACAGAGGCTAAAGTATTGATGCTTTATATGACAGGAAACAATCATTAGTCACAACCTACATGGAACTAAATTAATAAACAACATTATAACCCCTAAAAAATCTAATTGACTTTGTAGTTTGGTGTATTGGCTTGTTTAGCTGCATCCTTTAGCAAGATTTAAAGCTTTTTCATTTTCATTCATCCTGACCTGAAGCCATTCATCCATTTATTAGCTCTAGACTCAACTATGGTGATGTCCTGTTGGTGACTCCTAGTGGAGCCTAAATCATCTTTAACTTGTCCTGGATGGAGCTGCCAGTCCTTAAACATCACATCTCCCTAACATCGACCCTCTTTTAAAACTCTTACACTGGCTGCCTGTTTATTTCAGGACTGATATCAAACTTTTACTGTTCTGTTTTAAATATTATAATGATCACAAACCATTATTATTATTTATCTGAGCCTTTAAGTGTCCTTGAAGTCATTGAGGACTACTACTACTACTACTACTACTACTACTACTACTACTACTACTACTACTACTACTACTACAACTACTACTACAACTACTACTACTACTACAACTACTACTACTACTACTACTACTACTACTACTACTACTACTACTACTACTACTACTATGATGAAGGACTGAGCTTAGATACTGGGATGATCGGGCCTTTTCAAGGACGCCATCAACGCTCTGGAACAAGCTTCCTATAGACCAAACTGCACCTTTTATAAGGTGAACTGTAGACGGATTTTTCAAAGAGGCGTTTATTGTTCCTTATAACATCCACTTTGAGCTAAACGATTCTGATTTCATCTTTTTTGTTTTCATGAGCCTTGGTCTTCTAATTTGTATTTGTTAGAGTGCTTCACGAATCATTGAATGAAATGAAACAAAAGGCAGCAATGTCCAGAACACTGCTATGCATAAACGGGTTCAAACAAGGTTGTATTTTAAGAGAACAAGACAGAAAAAAATGCTCATATTAATGTTAACAGCTTCCTGTTTGGGAGATTATTCATGAAAAGTGAAAACCGCTGGATAATTAATAGAGAAATAATCCCAGTATTTTCTTGTTTGAGGGTAGGTCCAAGCAGATGTGGTTCGTTAAGACATTTCATGGTAATTTAGGCCTCTTCGTGGTTTAATTTATGTCTCCTTCAGCTGTGTTCTTCCATGGAAGATGTGGAATATATGTTGCCTAAAGTTTGGATTTGCTCCTTTCTTAGACTGAAAAAATCAATTCAAAAACATTTTATGATCTGAACAAACTGTTGTAGATGTTGATAGATGTCGGCAGGAAGGATCTTAATCTGTCTTGAAGTGGATCTGGAGAAGCCTTTGACTGCAGACACTCGGTTGGTGTTTAATGGTCTTTTGAAGAGGATACTCACTGTTGTCCACAATGGTCTTTATTTAATGAAGACTCTTTCTCTGTGAAATGACCTCCAGAGGTTCTGGAGGAGTTACTGGACCAGAGTCGACCATCTTTATTGAGCTGTTGAGCTTCTTTATGACATTTGCTCTGATGTTGTTAATCCAGCAGATGATGGAGGAAGAGATCACACTCAACACAACAGACTTCATCTGCAGCATCGTGCTGCAAACACTGAAGGACCTTGGCTTTCTTAAGTATAGTCTGCTCTCTCCCTTCTAGTATAACTTCATTGTTGTGTGGTTAGGTGAACACCAAGGTTTTTACACACGTGGTTAAAACTGTTGGCACCCCTCATTTAATTAAAGAAAACCCACAATGATCCCAGAAATAACTTGAACCTGACAAAAGTCAGAAATATTTAAAATTCTATTAAAAACGAGCAACTGAAAGTAAGACATTGCATTTCAGCCATGCTTCAACAGAATGATATTGAAAAATAAGCTTGTGAAACAGACCTGGACAAAAATGATGGCACCTGTAACTCAATTTTTGTTGCACAACCTTTAGAGGTAATTACTGCAATGAAACGATTACTGTAGCTGTGAATAGGTGCTTTTCTGTCAGCTTTTTGTAGTCTGCATTTTGAAGTATTGCATCTGAAAAGCTTGATGGGAAAGGTAAAATGGAAAAAAAAAATACCTTAAATTCACACAAAAAAAAGATGTTACCTTCGCTTCAGGTTGTTTTTGGCTTCTGCTAAAAAGGGTTGATGCAGAAAACAGGAGATGGAAAGACTTTTTTTGAATCAGCTCTGATTTTACCTGACATGACTGATAAGTTGTTTCCACTGTCGGCGTCTTCCCAGATGTTCCTGTTATTTTCATGAACATGACTGGAAGCAAAACCACCACTACGGCTGATATGTTAACGTAGGAACAAATTCCCCGGTTGCAACACATTCATTAAAACTCTTCTCCATTACTGATCAGTGCTAAACTGCAGCATCTACCTCCTGTTTATTACAACCATGCATGACGACGTAAAGTCTCTAATGAGACTTCTCTTAGCAGGTACTATGGCCCACTCTCTTATGCTCCAGTTGTCTCAGGTCTGAAGGCTGCCTTTTCCTGTTTCAGCTCCTTCCAAAGATCCTAAATAGGATTAAAGTCAGGGCTTATAAAAGGCCCCTTCAGATTAGTCAGATGTTTTCCTCTTAGCCATTCCATGCGGATAAGAAAACGATGATAAGGAGAGGTTAACGATGATGTTTTCCAAAGCAGTTTATCTAATTAGAACAGCTCTTCTGTCAGGATGAAAAGTAATCATCCTTATTATGTACGTAACAAAGATTTGGGAATGAAATCTGAGCACAGACTAAATAATTCATAACAGAGAATGCTAGTGTGCATTTGGATTTGGAAACACTGTGTTACTTCAATATTTTGCAAACAACGTGTGTGTGATATAAAGATGTGATGAAGTGGCAGAGTGTGACCCTGTTAACTGTTATTCTGGTGACTTCTGAAGAAACGCTGCCATTGTAACCTGAGACATTTCTCTGGTCTGAGTAACATAAATTCTGTAAAACCTGTTAAACGTTGTCATTCAATGCATATGTATTATAAAGTGTTTGTTCTCAGGATAGAATCGGGGAAAGAAGGTGTAAACACATAGAGCTTCCCATTACACCTGCAGAGATTCAGGCACCCTGCGCCAGATGAAGCAAAGCAGCCCAGAACATAACGGAGCCTCTTCCGTGTTTCACAGTAAATACAGTGATCTTTTCTTGATATGCTTCATTTTTCCATTTGTAAACGTAGAGCCGGTTTATTCTTTGCAAAAGGTTCAGTGTTTGTCTCATCTGTCCATAGGACGTCCTCCCAAAAGCTTTGTGGCTTATCAACACAAAGTTTGGGAGATTCCATTCTGGCTTTTCTATGATTTGTTTTCATCAATGGTGTCCTCCTTGGTCGTCTCCCATTAAACCCATGTTAGCTCAAACAGCAACTAATGGTGTGATCTGACACTGATGTCAGACTTTAGAAGTTTTTTTAATGGTCTTTTTTGCTACAATTCATATCATCTATGTGTTTAATTTGTCATATGTTTTCCTGCTGTTGACACGTCCAGGGAGGTTTGCTGCAGTCACCTGGATCTTATATTTCTGAATTTTCTCCTGCAATAATAAAAACATTCTACTTGTTCCTGTTTCTACAATCATCTCCTGGTTTTGATTCACATTTAGGATCAGATGGGTAGATGGTTTTCGAACAATACCATAAAACGTTTCACTGGCTCCCTGTACTCAGCTTCAGGAAGGCAGAAATACTTTTTGAAACTGTTGTTGTTATAAAATGACAAAACTGTATTTAATGAATTTGTAAGAAACCATTCAGATAAAAGAACAATTCTACAGAGTCCATATTATTCCTTTAGTCCTGTTAACCACGGTTCATAAGAATACATTTCATCATGTTAGCTCCTCAGCCTCAAACAGAGAGATGTCTGATGTCCTTCCATGTGTTTTTATTGCTTTAACAAGTGTGGAAATGATGCCGCAGCTCTTTACACCAACAGCAGAAATTGTTCTTATCCACTGAAACATGCTAATTAGAGAAGCTTTGGGAGTTTGTGGTTTGAAAACAAGGACAAATGAGGTTGTTTATGGCCTTCAGCCATTATTATGAAACCCCACCCACCTGTCAAAGGAGGGAGCACATCATTAACTGTCTAATTAAAAAAAGCTGTTTGCAAAAGTTGGACCCAAAGTTGTTACCAAACCCCCACCTCTTGGAAATACACCATCTACAGTGTGGGTCTTCCATTTCAGCTGGAGGAGAGGGGAAGTCTTAGGCATGCTGGCCCTGTAAATATATATTTAAAGACTGGAGGCGAAGGGGTGGAGGAGCAGGAGTGGGAGGACGGGGTATTCCGGGACAGCAGCAGCTGCTGAGCTCAGTCGAATGGATCCAGCAGTGAGTCCAAATTACAACACCGTTAAAGAATTACCAGCAGTGTCCTCTTTAATTCAGGTGAAAAGTTTGGATCCAGAGAAAGAGTCTCTGAAAGTGCAGAGAGGAAGGAAAGACACAGCTACACTTACAGCAGGCACACAACTCTTTGGCACTCAGGATAAATTCATCTTGTGTCGATTAATGAATTCATTTAATGTGGAAAATGTCGGCTGCTCCACCATTAATTGGAAACACAGCAGCCTTTATTTAAGTCTCACAGCTTTCCAAGGTGTTGAAGCTCACAGAGAGAATGATCTTTAGGATATTTCCAGTGCGCTCCTTCATGCGTAGGACGGCGTTCCTCAATCCAGTCCTTGAGGTTGGCTCTAGTGCGCCCTTTAGATATTTCTTTGCTTCAACTCACCTGAGTCAAACAACCATGTCTTTAGCAAACGTTATGAGAACTGGGATGCAGGCTGATTAAGTCATTTGATTGAGGTGTGGAGGCGGAGTCACTTCTCCACCGGACCTGGAGGACTAGTATTGAGGAACCCTGGCGAAGGACTTATGGCTGCAGAACCTTAGAGGCCATGAAGGATGTTGATGAACCATTTCTGAGTTGTTTGAACAAATGTGTCGGGTCTTTATTCTGCAGAGGAACCCACTGCAACCCTTTTGCCCCTTTCTGGCTGAATCCACCTGATTTTATGCAACTTGTCCTGGTATTTTAAAGAGTTCTTTGTAGGATGGTCTCCAGAGTGTTTAGAAGAAACAAACCCAGAGCTTTGCAGATCCTCCACCATATTTAAATGTAATGTCCCACAGATTCACTATGTGTTCTCCCCAAATCAACTTTGTGTAAAGTCCACAGGTTAAGTTAAAGTCCTGGTAGAGTTGAATAAATTTAAATAACAGGAAAGGAAATGATCATTTATGGCATGGCGTGGTTAACGTCTGTTATAGAAACCCAGCGACTCCATGATGTCACTTTTAGCCAGAGTCTGAAGGTCAGCTGACACTGACTGTATGGTATCCCTCATTCTTCTGTCAGTCTGCTTCAGGTCCGCTATGGTTACAGCGTAGCTTATCACCACCTGTGTGTCAATGGATGATTGACTGAATGCAGTGTGAAGAGCTTCGGAGCCCTTGGACTTGATAAACAAGTACAGACCGTTCACCTTTGAAACGTCTTCATGAAAATGGTTTATTCTACAAGTGCTTCATACAGGAGTGCAACGCTATAATCTAAAAGAAGAAAACGTTGCGGTTGGCATGGTAACTCTGTCAGGATGTGACCTCATGTGTTAAGCATCAGCTGTGTGCAGTCAGGTCTTCTCAATGCATCCCTGATATCAGCAAGTTTTAAATGTCTGCTGTCTTTGTCATTAAGGCACATAAACACAGAGAGCATGTTATATGAGGAGAACCCAGACTTCTGCCTTAAATGTAAGAGAATTTAACCAACTATGATGCTTTATATTTTCACACAAGATAATTAGAATTAATGTGGTCCTCTGATGGTTTTTCTTACTAATAAAGATCAAAACACATCTGCTTTTCTGAAGGGTAAGTTCTGCTGTCCTTCCCATTCTGAAAAGTCACTCGGTGTATTTAATCGAGGGTCTTTGTGGAAATTAACAAAATAAATTAGTAAATAAAAAAAAACATGAAAAAAAGTAAAACTTTAAATAATTTCATTATAAAAGTGTTAGTTTTGCGATTTAAAGAAGGCTGTACTATATTTTGTGGCTCTATGATTTACTGCAACTATCTTGTCTTTGTTCAACTGACCAATGAGTAAACATCATCAGTTAAAGCTTCAGTGATTTACCTTACAGCTCTTTAACATGAGTCGTTGTCATTGTTTAGATCTGTGCTATAGTTATCCCGTTTTACGGTACATTTATAGACAATGATAGCAAATAAGGAACTTTTTCCCTTCTTTTTTCTCTCATAGTCTTCAGACTAAATAAATCTCTGTGTTCAGAGTGTTGGGAGTTACGGCCGTCTGACGCTCCCTCTCTTGCTCTGGAACTGTCAGTCATCTCTATAAAGAGCTTCAGATCTCAATCTCAGTCAATGTTTGGACTCTGCTGCCCAGGGGAAAGTAAAAAGGGCAGAGCTGCAGAGTCTAATCCTCTGAAAAACATTCCCGCTCTGAGTAATCAGAACAGACAACTGCAGCTTCCCTGCATCTGTCACTGCAGAAATACAGAGCCACTCATGAGATCTTGTTGATGCACATGTTTAACAGCTGCTTACATGAACATAGGAGTAAATTATTGGAACTTATGAATCACTTTATCGGTGTAACAAAGCGGTGCCGGACATGGATGGTTGTTTCCATCCTCCACCGCTTTGCATCTTCCTGAAATGTCAAAGTGTCCTCTTACACCAACTTTATATTTTTAGCTTGGGAGTGAAGTTCGTGAGAGCACTGACGCTACCCTCATAGTTTACTGCCTGGCCCACATCCCATGGAGATCTGAACCAGGACCCTTTGGTATCCTGACACCTATTTTTAAAGGGGGGGAGTTTCCCTTCTCTCTCACTTGCAGACCTGAGTTAGGGTCTCTGCAGTTGGGTGTTGCCACTCCCGTCTCCTGCTGGTAACCCCAACGATCCTCATCCAAGCCTCCTGACTAAAACCTGCAAATTTACACTAAAGTTTCCCCAAAACATCCAAATGGATCAGCACAGGCTTCGCTCAGTAGGCGTCCAGGAGAAGCTGGAGATCGTCGGGGTGGAGGACGAGGCCGGCAACCCCATCAGCGCCCTCACCATCCTATCTCTGCTGGAGCGCGTCGCCGGCATCATCGACAACGTCCAGTCCTGCCAGCAGCGCATGGAGGAGCGTCAGCTGGAGCTGGAGAACAACATCAAGACCATCCAGGGCGACGTCCTGAAGCTGGCTAAGGACCACAGCGACACCAGCGGCACCGTGGAGAAGCTCCTGCAGAAGACCCGCAAAGTGAGCGCCAACGTCAAGGAGGTCCGCACTCGAGTCGAGAAACAAAATGTCAGAGTCAAGAAAGTGGAATCGACGCAGGATGAGCTGCTCACCCGCAACAAGTTCAGAGTGGTCATCTACCAGGTAAGATGAGGTGCCAGGAGGGTTCGTTGACCTGTCGGCCCGCTCTGCTGAAACCAGTCTAGAGATGTTGAATCAAGGGGTTTTTTTGCTTCTAGTTTTAGTGCTACATTCAGCACGTCTGCAGATTATTGTTCTAACCCAGGGGTGGGCAATTCCAGCTCCGGGGGGCCACTGTCCTACAACCTGTAGGTGCGTCTTTGGTCAAACACACCTGAATCAAGTAATTAGATGATTAAGATGAGTTGCCCACTTCTGCTCTAACCTATAGCCTGAAAAACTCACCTTGGTAAGCTCACGTCTGGGTTTCAGTCTGTAAAGAAGGTAGATCTGTTTTGCTACCTCAGGAGCAACAGTAATTATGGATGTGGAATAAGAAAAAACTGGGTTAGATGTTTACTTGGATGAACTATGACTCACATCATTAGGCAGCCGATGGAGGGAGGTTGAGAAGCAGCTCTGAGAGATGAAGGGCGGCTGAAGTTCGAACTCTTAAGAGCTCTTGACTCTACAACCCTTTATAGAAAAAGCTTCATCATTAGGGTAAGAGGCCAACTAAAGACCTTAATCAGGTCGGCTCAAGAAAGCAGGAAAACAAGGTGAATCGCTGCAGCGTCTCACTGAACTCCTGAGTTTGGACCCATTTCAACTTCTGCGATTTAATATGCCAATGATATCGCCTGTTAACATGAAAGCTTTGAATATCAATCAGATGCATGTTTTTCATCTCCAGATGGGGACTTGTTCTGATCTGTAAGAGTCTGAAAAAACAGGTCTGCATGCAAAGAGGGCTGCTGTTGGAGCGATGGATGGGCTTTAAGGAGTTTTAATTGGACCGTTGTGGAGTTTGTTTTGGAAGCCGCTGGTCCAGCATTAAGAGGAGCTGATCAGGCTTTTTGTCTACGATCAAAGGCGGGTTGGCTTCGTTCCAACGGGAGGGCTGTGTTAGATTTTTAATCAGAAAGAAGATCAGACAGTTAATGGTAAACTGGTTTCTGTCTGCTGCAAGATTTGAAAAACCTTATAAAAAATTGTGCCAAATGTATTGAAGAACAAATTGGATCAAACTATGTTACTCTGATTAATCAAAGTCTGCTGCCAGTTTTCTTCCCAACATAGGTTCTAATTTTAGGCTGTTTCAGGGACGTTTTACAGCCTGATAGCTTCATTTGAGCATTTCCTTTGGGTGAAAAATCATTTGTTCATTGTTCATTGTTCATATGCAGGCAGCTTCATCAGTTAATCAACACCAATAAGATGGATCTGTTGGGTCGGGTCAGCAATGTTTGGACCTTGGCAACAGCCAAAAACAGTCAAGACACTTCTATCCTGACAGTTTCTGCAGTATTTTAATGAGAGAGAAATATGAAGGCAGAAACCAGAGAGTGATCTTAGAGGCACACAGCTTTCCTTCACATTTTGTCTCAACTGGTCTGTTTTAAGGATTTTTTTTTTTAGACAAACAGCATTTTAAGCTGTCAGATTCCTCTCAAGAGCTGATAGATATTATCAGTTGCTCTCTTATTTTTAATAGTCAGTTTCTCTCAAATTAAATGGTGGAAGAATTCATGGCGTTTAAAATGGTTACAGACTAAATTATTGGTGTAATTCTGATGAAGACGCTCTTTAACTGCGTCCTCAGTGAATGTGGGGAGAGCAGTGGGAATATGGGATGCTGCAGTCCGACTTCTAGACCTGACCAGTCCCAGTGTAGAACTAAAGCAGGTGTAGGTTTACAATCAATCAATGAGTTAAACCCCATCAGAGTCTCTGTTGTGGTCTCTGGTGTTCATGGACACAATCTAAAGGTGTAGAGAGGAGGATGCTTGGTTAGAGAATGCCAGAGTCCCCTCTCTGCTGGATGGTTGGTTTGCAGCATAACGCTGAGGGCATGAGATGGTGCCTCTCAGAAAGTAGATTACTCTTTGACCCAAGTGAAGGATTTGAAGCATCTTGGTGGAAGAGGTGGAACAGTTGATGGTAGACAGGTTGAGGTATCCACAGCAATGAGACGATCCCTCCGGTCTGTCACAGAGGAGGAGGTACCCGACAAGTTTTAATTTATTGGTTCCTCAATGTCTCAATGCTATCAGCTGGTTAACTTTTTACCAATCTGACTGAAGGATCTGACTGAACCGTCTCAATAAAGTGCTTTGGGATTACATGGGTTGGGAACTGGTGCTATATAAATACACTGAATAAAAAAACTTGTTTTTGTTCCAACCCTTACCTTTGGTCATGACAAAGGATGTTCATCACCCAGACAGACCTCAGAGCAGAGCTGCTGCACCAAGAGTCACATTAGTTTATTCAATACAAATAATACAGTCCTACTGACAACTCTCAGCATTTTAAGCTAGAGTCACATTCATCCTCTGATACACAGATCAATGGAAAGCTTGGGGACAGTGCCTCGCCCTGGGGCATATTGACATGTGACAGGAGGAAGATGACTCATCTTCCCCTTCAGCCACATTTGCCCCATGAGGATTTTTTGAAGCAAAGACATGTCTTAAAGATGCAACAAAAAAAAGATGCAGGAGGGGTAGAACCAAAGACCCCTGCTGTAGAATCAATGCAGCATTTTTTTCTTCCATTGGTTAAGTTCAGCTGAAGTTTATCCAACCAGTTTGTTATCCCAACCACCAGGACACATGAAGAACAGAAAATGAGATATCTGATTTTCCTGATTCACTCGACTTCTTTAGAAGTCTCACTTTCAGGTTGGATTTTCCTGATCTCACCGCCTCTCTTTCAGCTCCATCTCTTTATTTTGAATATTGCGATGCTTAAAATTAAAATGCAGCATCTGCTATTAGCAGTGTGAAACTGATTTTCCATCCGGGTCTTGGAATATGTTTGCCTTTCAGAAGGTAAAGCTCGTCTTTATGTGTCGCTCTGCAGAGACACATTCGGTCCTCTGTCCTCGCTGATGTCCAGATTTTCAGAATAGTAACTGGAGCTCTGTGTGCAGCGAACAGCTGCTGTGGATCCGTGACAGAGGGACCTATTCTGGGATCACAGCATTCTCCTGCACTGCCAAAAGGGACAGCCATAAACTGCTGTCAGAGTCTGAGGCGGCACCTCGACATGTGGATCGATAGTTGGCGAGAGGCGGGTGTCAGTCACCTGCTACTGAGAACTGCTGTCAGCTTATAGCTGTGATTTACAAACATGATCCTGCATGTTTTAAGTGTTTCCCTACCTGCGCACACCTGACATAGGTGGCTGATGGCTAATGAGGAGGTGGTCAATCAGTTGATGCAGGTGTGTTGGTGGAGAAGAACATCCAAAACAAGCAAAGAACAAGTCTAAAAACCACCAGCCTGTAAGACATTAAGAGATATAATACTACTGCAGCCACCAGGGGGCAGTGGAGTGATTATCTTCAGCGTGGCTCAGTTTTTTTGTTTCTTAATCTTGCTTTTGGTCTAAAATCACTAGCTATCAGCTTTTTAAAGTTAAATCCTGCTGTTTTTTATTACGCTGTTGAATCGATTCCTTTTTAAAAACTTATTCAGATCTTCTCTGGTTTGTTTGCTCTGGTTTGAGCTTCTCATACATTAGGTCCTTCTCTCCAGCAGTCATTGCAGGCTACAACCTTGACAGATTAGACTCCCTTGTTTTTCTGCTGCCTGGTTCTTTGGCTCTGGGCTGTGGTTCAGATGCAGGTATCGTAGCAGTGTTGTGGTGGAGGATGATCCCATCAATCTTAAAAGAAACAAATTGTTTTAAGGTACATTTAAAGCAACGATTTATCTCATCCATCTCCGATCTCTGTGACCCAAGGCTGTAGCCGGATCCAGTCAGGTAAATGTTCAGAGGCATGATGCCTTTCAGGTGAAGAACATTACAGCTTTCTTCACCAGGTTAGTTTGTCCAGAGAGGCTCATGGAAGCTGATCTGCAGGGAGACAAAATATCTGCGGCTGTGAGTCAGATTTGGACTCTGAAAACTCATCATATGCAAAAGTTTGATCATGACGGTTTCAATAACCAAACACTAGATGTTGTGTTTAAAGCTGTTGATCTATACTTTATTTTACCTCCCTGATATGCATCCATCTTACTACCAGTAAAAGAATCAAACAGTGTGCATGTAAAACAGAAAGGAAAGAAGCATATTAATGAAAATCACTGCCAATGGAAACATTAGCAGGATCCATAGATACTGTTCAGACTCACCTTTATGAAGCTATTGGTTTTTCTTTCATCTTTTTTTAGTCACTTTAGGCAATCAGTCTCTTCTGGTTTCCGATTTTTATTTACTTCCTTGACAGCTGAGAAATGGAGCAGAGTTTGATCTTGAAGCAGAGGTGAAACCTCCTCATTAATGGATGTTGTGTTCAGATGCTCCCTGTGGTTTTCTCAGCTCCACCAGATAACCCTCTGAGTCCAGGTTAGGCCCGGTTTGATCCCAGCAGTCCAGTCTGTTCAGGAGACTGTTGAGTTTCCTCATGACGGATGTTCTCTCATTTATTCTGAGGCCTCTGTCCTTGTCCGAATATAGAGCTGCGGCTGTGGTCATTTAACCAGGAGATCTGGGTTGAAGACGCTGGAGGCTGAATGATGACAGTAATAAGAAAAAGATGAATGGCCGCCGCTACCCTTCCAGGCCTCCTTTATTCCCGCTGCTGTTCACAGGACCAAACGTTACTGAAATGTTTAATTTTAGAGGAGCTAATGGGTTTTAGTCTGGGATGCTTGTGCTGTGGGCCTGTGGGAAGATGACCTGTAAACCACAGGGAACAAAACTTGTAGCTTTGCAGAAAATATGTATATAAATATAGAAAAGCTGCTAAAAGTGTAGAGATGTGTAAACTGTTATTCTTTTATCAATAATATAGTTTATTGCAGCGTATTTTTGGATCAATGTTTTTTCTTTTGTGATTGCTTCGTTTCATTGCAGCTGTTTTTTTTTATTTTTATTGTTTAAATTTTATTTGTAATTTGTTATTTTTACTCATCCTTTCTAAAGATGCTTGTGTTTTCCTGTTTGTGGGCTTTTGGAATGTTTATATTGTTTTATTAGTTTCTGTTCTGATTTTATATGGTTGGTGTTACTGATGACCTTTTAATGAAAAGTTATTGGGATGTTTTATTCTTTTTCTCACAATCATTCTGTTTTTTTTTTTTTTGTTTATTTGCTATTTGTAGATTGTTTTGTTTTGCCTTCTATATATTGTTTCTGACTGCATAATTTCTAAAGTATTTAAATCCCCCCTTTTATATTGTTAATTTCACTTTTTTTTTCTTCTTGGAGTTTTACTCTCATACCCTCATTCCTGTCAGCCTACTAAAAAACGAGCCACTCGTGCCAAAGAAACTAAAAAAAAAACTAAAAAAAAGTTATCGTTATCATACATTTTGTATTAGATTATTTATTTGCATCGATTTTGATACATTAGTTATTTCTGCATAAATGCTCCGTTCAATACATGTGTTGGATTTTGTAAGTTGGGATTTTCAAGAACAAAAACATCCCACTGATGATGCAGGGGTCTCAAAAACTAAAGTGTGTTTAAGAGTAATGAGGCTATTTAGGCTTTTATGAATCTTTTGTTTTTAGAGACAAATGATGCTTAGAGCAGCACAGGCATCATCTTTTATTTAGAATTAATGAATCCTGATTAAAATATAACACTTTACTTTTAGCTAAACTAGAAGAGCACTTTAAGCTGCAGTTAAAGAGAGATCATAAACTAGATTGTTCTCATCTGTTTTACAGCAATATGAGGCGCTATGATCTCTGAGTGAATTCTACCTCACTAAGATTATTTATTCATTCGTTATAGAGTTGGGATCAAACGTCTGCTGGAAACAGAATTTTAAAGTGATAAAATCGACTCTTAATTAAAACTCTGTCCTTTTTATATGAACCAGAAGCAGCTCCGAGCTCAACTGGAGTCCTTTCACTTTGGGTTCAGTTTTATGGAGCTTAAGCGAAAGGAAGAAACTGGATCATTTATCCTCGTGCATCTGATGCATGAAGCAGCTGATTGACTTTTAATCCAAACCTGTTCGAGATTCAATCATCGTCAGTCCTGCTTAAAAGACTTCAAGCGCCACCAACAAGCATTGAGTTGGATCGCACCTCAGACTTTGTTTCTTATGACCCTGATTCAACCCTCCTCCACCTCCTTCTGCACCAACCTCCATCTGGCTCCTTCCCCATGCTGCAGCTAGCCCCACTGAAGTACTCTCTGGACTCTTACTGCTTCTCAAGTCTCCAGTCGCTCCGGCAGAGATTTCTTCCCTAGGGGAGTTTTTTCTCTCCACTGTCTCTCTGTGCTTGCCCATCATGGAGGTTTCTATGAGCCTGCGCCTTGTTTTAGACAGCATCTCCATTCCGCCCCTGATTTCTGCCTGGGGGGGGGGGTCCACGCCTGTTCTCATTCAGCAGCTCATGCATATAATTAAAATATAATCGTTGTTCTTGTACCCCGCCGAGGCCTGAGCGCGAAGTCTTAAATATTGTCTCAATAAACTCTTCTAATTGCCTCGGTTTTTGTGAGTTTCTCAGACTGAACTTCCCAGGTGGAAGGTAAAGCCATGCTGTGTGTGTTTTCATGTCTGTGTCCTGCTATAATCACCACCTCCGATGGGCTGAACTTCCTGTCGGTGGCTCTTCCTCTTCATCAACCCTCAGGTTATTAATACATCCTCTGACCCAAATTCCCGGTGGCTGTAATTATGGTGTCATTCACCGTATTCAGGCTCACTGTGACAACAGCTCCGTGATTAATGAGTGTGATCATTGCAGGAGGCCGCAGCTTGGGTGTGATTAACTCTGTTTCACAGCCAAAGTCGTCTGTGGGCGCAGCAGGTGAATTCTCCTCCTGCACCTTCTGTTACCGACGGAAACATGATCACTCTGGTTCTTTTAAAGGTTAAAAACGGTTTTTATATACTAAAAAGAAAGGATGATTAGAGGATGAATACCTGCTGAGGTTAATGTGCACTTTTAACACGGTCTCGGCAGTCAGATTATTTCTGCAGGAATTATAAATACCTGATCCATTAATCCTCAGATGATACCAGATGGAGAGATTATTATTAGCACCGGTCTGCAATGTTAGGAGCGAGCAGGTTCTTCTCTCAATGAGCTGCTGGTGTATAAAAATAGAGAAACTTGATCTCATGATGATAGCTGTAGGTGAGGTCTAACGGAGCATCTCGGAGGATGATCATGTTTCTGTCTGAGCTGCCTTCAGTTTACTAAGCAGCAGAGTAATTTAACCGTAATGGATTGAAGAGATCAGATTCATCTGCACTCGGACAGCTGAGCCGTCCGCTGAGACAAGTCTGATGTATGATAAGGGAGGACATTCAGATGCAACTGTGTTAAAGGTGAAAGAATCCAGAAACATTTTAACCCGTTAACCTGTCGGCCTGTTTGTTTCGGGGAAAATAGCGACGGACATTCATGTTTTTTGTCATTTTAACTTTTGTAAATTTCCTTTTCATTCGTCTGCTTTATGTAAACCATCCCTTAGGAAGCAGAATGACCCTTGACCCTAGCAAGCCTGGAGCATTATAGGGCTAAGGGTCTTGCTTTCGGTGAATTGTGGTTTTCTAAGGGATTCAAACTCGCAGCTTTCCCAGGATGAAGACGCTCTGCTTTAGCAGTTGTTCAGTAATGGTAACTAAACCATTTTGGGCTTTTTAAACTTGGTTTATACACATAGATATACATCCTGCACGCCGGGCCAAACACTTCATGGTAAAAGATATATTTTTCAATAATAAAATATTTTTTTTATTGTGTTGCTAAACATGCATTCATACTTATTTGTTAAAACTACAGATGCACTGATCCAGTTTTTTTCCGATCCCCTCCGATACCTGGGCTGAGCGTATCAGCTGATATGATTCATATATCTTTCCATGTGACGGGAGGCTTTAGCCTTAATAGAAACATTGTTAGAAAAAGAAAACAAACTCACATAATTTATTTACAAACAAACAGCAAGAAGAAAGAAAGAAAGGTTCCATGTAAAGAGCACTGGACTGGATCTTCCACAGACGCAGACTACGGGTGAAAGGCGGATCCACCCAGGACTGGACGCCAGTCTGTCGCAGGGAAAATCTTCCGTATCCGACCCAGATATCGGATCAGTGCATCTTTAGCTGAACTTTATTAAAGACATTTTTTAATCCTACCAATCATTGAAACCAAAATAATTGCTATGCCGGTTAGATTTAGATTAAAAGGCCTCTTTATGTTTGCCAATGTTTTCCTTTTGATTGACGTGTCATTGATGTTTTGGAGAAGTTAGAAAGAGCAACTTTTATTTAACAGAGAGTCTTTGAAGGGAATCAAAAGTGAAAAGGAGAGGATGAGGTGACCATCCAACTTCTGAGATTTGGAGCTCATTGAAAAAGAGAAATAATCAAAAGTAACAGAGAGATAAATAAAAATAGTAATTAAAAGAAACTAGCAGTGTGTGTGTTTCTTCTAATGCTAAACGAAGCTTTTCTATTGACTTTAGGGAGAGTTATAAATGCTTCCTGGAGTAGAAACGCTTCATAAAACACAGAAAATACATTCATATATTTCTACCTTTTGGAAAATGCTTTGGATGTTTTCAATTAAAACAACTTTCTGTTCAAATGTGTGATATAGTTCATTCTGAGCTTCTCTAGATGTTCTGGGTTTGTCAAACATGTAATCTGGTTCTTGGTGTAAATCTCTCTTTTTTGAGAACATTTATAAGTAATAAGATTAATTTCATGTAAAATCCCTCTGTGTGATTGCAGGGTGAAACGGAGGTCCCATCAGTGGCTGTCACCAAATCCCCCAAAGGACTCGGACTGGAAGGTTTGGAGATTGAGCCCGATGCCTACGACATCCCCGCAGACCTCTCCTCCGATGAAGAGTACCTGAGGGACGAGGAGCCAGATCCGTCACGAGCCGCACGGATCAAGAAGTCCATGGTAAAGAGCACCGAGACCCTGAAGGCTGCCTTTTCCAAGGAAAACATGAGCAAAACTAAAGACAACCTGGGCACCAAGTTCCACCACCTGGGCGAGAAGGTCATGCCCCCAGAGAGGAGGGAGAAGATGCACCAGGCAGGGGAGAGGCTGAAGCAGTCCGGCGAGCGGCTGAAGGAGAACATCGCCAAGAAGGCTCCGACCAAAGAGACCTTCCGCATCAAGCTGAAGAAAGAGAGGGCCGTCGCTGAGGGCCAGGAGGGAGCCGACGCTGAGGGCGAGCTGGCCGCCGCCAAAGAGGAGAAGCCTCAGAGCTCAGCGGAAACCAAAAGGGAGGGACCGGTGGAGGAGGCCGGCGCCACCAGGGTACCAGAGTAGCCCAAACCTCCGTCACCAAGGAACCAGGACAGTAGAGAAAGGAGCTTGGAGATTTTAGAAGAATGTCTCAGTAAATACAGTTTGGGAGGAAGGGGCTGAATCTTAGAGAAAAAGTCATAAAATATGTGAACTCCAGCAATCAGATGTTGGGTTTTTCTTTATTTTTAAACATCTAAAACTGTGGGAAGTTATCAAGTTTATGGTTTGGTAGGAAGTTTCTCAAAAAGCTGAATTTATTTGAAGGAATCAGAGAACAGGTGATGCATTATTGCAACATGACTGAAGGGAAAAAGATGAGCTTGGAAAGGAATGATGAAGGTTGGCGCTTGCATAACAGTCTTCTGTCTAAATGTACATAATCCTGTACAAACTTCCAGTTTCAGAGGGAGAAATTGGCTTCAGCTGGTCTGATGTCAGACCGGTTTCTGTCTGCAAACAACATGTGCCTGAGATTTAGAACAAAAAACGAAGAGATTTAACAACCTAAAAGCTGAAAGGCGCCTTCCACAGACAGACGTGCCACTCCCATCCAACTGGCTGCTGAAAGCAATGTGTGGTTTTAACATCAAAAATGTTCTTTTTGCAACAAAACAAAAACAAAATTACATTTTCCCAACATCTTGCCAAAGAAAATGGGAACCTGTTTCCAGCGCAGCCGTTTTATTAAGGTTTTTGTAGAAAGTTAGACTTTGGAGTAACTCAGCCCTCAGTAGAGCAGCAGTGACCTCAAGCTGACCGTAATTACTCATCCAGAAGAGAAAAGCTTTCATTTTAGCTTTAGGCTCATTTTCTTACATGATTATTAAAATCATTGCTGCTTTTAATGACCCTTTTTTTGTTTTTTTTTTAAGTGCTTTTAGAACACCGAGTTAATTCACCTGAGATGATTGCTGAGTTCACAGCTTTGATTGGGCATTTTCTAATCTTCAGTCATCAAATTCTCCGAACTCGTCTGCTGGAAACTTGACTTTTAAAAACCAGTCTAATAGATTACATTAGGACAGCATCTTTCTGTGTCATATTATATTCCTGTGTCTTTTTTTACTGCTGCTATTCATCTTCTGCAGTAGGAAATTATCTACGTTTATTTGGTTATTTTCTCTTTTTTTGATCACTTTTAGATTCAACATCTGTTCTGTTTTTAATCTCTCAGAAAATCCAAAATTCTTAGCGTCTCTTTCTCTGTGTTGTTTGTGTTTTCATTTTGTATAAATAAATTTCACCCGACATGGAATAATCACCTCTGATGGATCAAAAAATAAAGCTGTGTTGTGTGTTTCTTTGTCTAGAAGATTTATTTGATTTCTTACCAAATCTCTTTTTTGAGAGGGAAAAAAAAGGCCTGAAAAACAGAAAAATCTGCCCCTTACATCTGGCCGTCCATCCAACCTCCATGTTTAGCGCCACCTAGTGGGTCAGATGGCTGCCGGGTTTCCTAATTGTTAGGGTATTTGTCTGTTTGTTGGTTGCTTTAAGAGGCTGTTTAGTGGATCTGTTAGCTTGTTTGCTCTGTTATTTAATTGTTTGTTTCATTAGAGCTTGTTTAGGAGGATCTTCATTTTTTTAATCCTTAGGTTACGATATTAGCTGCTGTTATCTGCTGCAGTCTTCTCTTTAATCATGCTTTCTTTTCATTTACACAAACTACACAAACAAATGATGTAATAAACGGTCTTAATCTGTGAATGTTCACTATTCCTTGTTTTGTTTTTTACAAGCAAACAGTTTCTATTAGTTATCAGATCTGTCTATCAGCAGCAGAGGTTCTGTTTCCATCTGTGGCTGAAATTAGATCACAGACTGGCTGTGAGACATGAATCAGGATTCCTCTCCGTGAAACATCTCTCGGCTTCAATCTGGAGAGGAATTTACTCTCTGAGTGGATAGAGTTCAAAGCACATGTGTAAAATGAGTTTTTGTTTCCTTTGTTAAAAAACACAGGTCTTAAAATGGACCAATCACACCACAGCCCAGAAGAACACCAGCAGAGGTGGTTTGTAAGGTTTTTATTTTGATTTAGAAAACAAAATGGCAGCAGATTTGTGCATCATAGTTGGATTCAGGCCGAGATCAGTCTGCAAGGAGCCGTTTGTTTCGTTGGATAAGGGGTCAAATTTACCTGATTGTTTGTGTTTATGTCTCCAATTTTACATAAAGTTATTGCTTTACTTTTCTCAATGATTTATACATAAAAAAAGACATTTTAAGAGGTTAGGATGGGGGCTAAACAATGGATCTCAGTGCCTTGGTTTAAATCCTATCCTGGGGTCGTTCTGCATGGCGTCCTCCATGCATTGGTGTCTCCAGCTGTTTGGTAATTCATCCCCCTCATGGTATGAGTGTGTATGGTTGTTTCTCCTGTGTGTCTCTGCAATGGACTAGTTCACACTGAGTGCCTGAGAACGGTACCAACCTCAGTGCAAAACTTATGCAAGGTAATGTTTGTGTAGACACATGTTAAGGCTTTTAATATGACATCATGTAGAAAAAAAGGACAGGCAATAAGAAAAGATACTGAAGCTTAAGCTGGAAAAATATAAAAGACCGGGCAAAGTCCTACAGTTAAATAAAAACTACTGAAAACTTTATCGAAATTGTCAAATAAAAGATGTTATTGGCGATCATTTTTAGACAAATAAAGTTTAGACTTTAAACCTATTTCAGTCTGTAACATATTTGTCTGTAAAGATACAATACTTTTTGTATAATTCAGTGTTTATAGGATTGGATCATATTAATGTGCCACAGCGGCTGCTTTACATGTGACTGTGTGATCTGCTCTGCAGCTCTTTTTTTATTTCAGCTCCACCACTTATTATTCCACCCAGAGATATTACCACGTCTCACCTGTTACAGGTCGACAAACATGAAAGCTTCAGAGGAGCGGAGAAAAATGAATTCCTCCTCAGCCACCGTGACTCGGAGCCAAATCCTCCAGTCCCCGAAAAACCATAATTTTGATTTATTTCAGCACTTCAGAGAGGAAGACGCCACGGCGGCCTGATTGCGCTCAGCTTCCTCTGTTTGTTATGCATTAGCTGAGCACAATTGAACTCTTCAAGCAATCTGCTGAACAGCCTTGGGTGAAGAAGGAGACAGGAGCTCCATTAAGACGTTTTCATTTTCCCCTTCAGAGTGTGAACACTTCTTTTGTGCCAAAAACACTCGAGGAGTCTGTGTGAGATTGCATTTGTTCACAGGTAAAGCAGGAACACAAGGTTCATGACTGTTTTCTGCTCTTTTTCATAAAGTAAAACGCTGCGTTCACAGGCTGCAGGCGACTCATGTTTCTCCTTTGTCTGCACTGACAGATACAAGGTGAAGGGAAACCAAATGAAAATGTTACAGAATCAACAAACAGAAATATAAAACCCATTTCTGCTCCATATTTGTGCATTCAGGTCACAAAACACTGAAGAATATGATGCAGCTACAGAGCAGAAGCTGGAGGTAGTCAAAAGAAACAGAGAAAAAAAAAGCTGAAGAACTGGATTTGACGTCAACGAGAGAGAAAATAAATGTGTCAGATTTTTACCAATGTGTGAAACGTTCCTAAAACGCATTAGTTTCACAGCCTGCCTGCAGAGTGGCAACCACTTTAAATGATGCAGTCAGCTCTACCAAACTTATTTCATTAATCAGCAACAAACTGAACTGTGAATTTCAGCAGGTTAGGGCTGACTTACCTTGTGAAAAACTGAATGATTGGGCCATGATGCTGAATAAAACCGTATGACTTTACTCTGCTTGAGAGAATGCATTAGAATTTATAACGTCAGTTTAAAAGGACAAATATAAAACACTCTGCTGTGGATCCTTTCTGATTGTGATTCAGAGAAGGGTTAACATGCCTCGGCCTCCTGGTGTTATAAACACTGATCTCTATTCATTCAATGGATATCTGACTGGCTATCAGTTGTACATGCTGCTATGAAGCCACTGCTTCATATTGGTTCTCCCTACTTGAACCACTAGAAATGTAAACAATATGTGAGCTACAGCATCAAATCTGCACCTTCAGCCCAGGTGAAAATGCTTCCGATGAAACATTGACCTCAATGTCCAAAATTATTATCATGGTTTTTGACACAACAGTGTCCATGCACACACAGTTCATATTTTTGGAGTAAAATCAGCAGAGGTGGTTAGAGAAACAAAAAATGTTACTTATGCAAAGGTAGCACTACTTCATAATTTAACTCAGTCAAAGTATTTGGTAGAAACGATACTCAAGTACTGAGTCACTGATCTACTGACTACCATGACCATAACAGCAGATTCCTTTATTTTTGTAATTATAAAACGTATAAAACCAATACTTACAGTAAAATGGATTACATTAGAGAAAAGTGTTTAATGTATTTTTACTTAGGCTCTAAATGGCACAAGAGACTCAGCAGATGGAAAATAACACTGAATCAATAAGCCTTGAGTACAAAAAAGAAGACAGTGAGTCTGTCAATGGTGCATATTTGTTTGAAAAAAGCTCGTTTTCATGAAGTGAAGTTACTCATAGTGGATGAAGGAGCCAGAAATGTTACTCAAGTAAGAGTCGTGATACGTTAACATATGTTTACTCAAGTCAGATGTGTTATAATGGAAATTGTAATCTTTGCTTTTTCTATATCTTTCAAGATTGTTAAGATTATTTTTCATTTTGAAATGTATCAGTAGAAAACAAACAAAGGCTGCAGAAAATGGCTGTAAGACAGTAAGACTCTGTTTTTGTCTTCTGTTAATCTTTTGTAAATGAATGAACTTGTCATAATGGGTTTTAAGCTCCGAGCCCACATGCAGAACACCAAGACAGGAGAGCGAAAATCAGTAAAATGGAATTTATTAAAGTAACAATGAAACGGAGATGCAACGAAAGCCGGGTCCTGGGAAAACCGGCTGGGACTGGAAACCGACAGTCTCTGAGGAGGGAGAGCAGAGTGGTGAGTTCAGGTGGAGTGGGAGACTGGAGACGCAGGAGCGGATGAGGTTTAGTCTTACTGTTTGATGGATGGTTCTGGGTTTAGGAGGGAGGTTGTGGATGTCCGGGGTCCGAGTCTCTCTTGTGGGTCCAGGAGCAATGGAGGAGTGCGGCGGGAAACGTACAGGTCGGCTCAGGTTCAACGGAGACACAGAGGAGCGGTTTAGCTGCCAGTCGTGGGAACCAGGAGATACTTGAGAACAACGGAGAGATGGATCTAGGAGCTCGGGCAACCAGTGGGTAAAATCCATGGCGTCACGAGGAGGGATCTGAGAACAGGAAGACAGCTAGGTTCTGATCGGTGAGTCCAGGATTTCCAATGGATCAACTAAAGGCAAGAGGAAAACAGAGAATCAGAATAACTAGGAGGCTCAAAAAACGCAGAGACAAGCTCAGGAGGCTCTGTGATACCAATAGCTGGCAAACACTCGGCACCGAGGAACTGGCACCTACTCCTTTAGTACACCGGCTGATGAGGCTTGATGGAGAACAGCTGTGCCGCTTGAAACCGCACCGCACTCCATCCAGGACCTGGCGCCATCTGGTGGTGGAAAAAGGACAAGGCGCACAGGAAAAAAACCCACAAAAGAAGACAGCAGACCCCAGATCATCATATAAACCAGATGCTAATTGTTGCCTTTGTCGTTCAGCAGCAACAGTAGCACCATGCTATTACTAGTGCCCGACAGAAATCGAGACTGTTTCAAGGCTTTAAAGGCGTCTACAGGAATATTTGGATGTCAGTTAAATCCTAGAGATATGGTGACTGCAGCTGTCAGGTATTAGATTTTTGTCATGCAGCCTAAAGTCCACGGTGGCACACCTGGTGTGGGTACATTTTTAAAACATTACTAATGCAAAGTACGTAGTATGTTTAGAGTGTGTTTATAACATAGTATGTTTATTCTCTGGCATCAACATTTCATATTCCAGGGAGGATTTCTGACCTATGTCTGCAGACAGAACATGGTCCTCAGACCTGGATCTCTCTGCCTTTCAGTCAGAGTTCAGGGACCTTAATGTCTTCTGTTGGTAGCAGATCGGTTTAACTCTGGAGAACATCAGGAGAAATCAAGATGAAGCAGAGAGCCACATCTGGATTCATCAACAATATCAGCAACAGTTCAAACCTTCTGCAAATGATTTACTTTGACCCTCACTGACCTCTATCTGCCAACAAGTACTGCAGCGCTCTGAAGCTTATTGTTCTGGGTTTTTTTGTACATGTTTTATAGTATTAAACGTTCTGTAGTCAAAGGTGAAAAATCCACAAAGAAAAAAACAGATACATGTAAGGTTTCAGTAGACAGTCGTGTTAGCCTGATCATCGAACCCCTCAGGCTCAGACTGAATCGATTTAAAACATGAAATAATGAGTCAAAATCATTCAAGCTCTGAATTTAAACAGCTGCTTCTTTTCAAACCACTTGAGCTAAAGCAGGGGGCAGGAATCGCTTGATACATGTCAATGTTTTCCTCCACTGCACCACTTTGTGTTGCTCTATCACATAAAATGCCAATAAAATACATCGTAGTTTAGAGGCTCAATGTGACAAAGGCTGAGAAAATCAGGGTCCTTGAACACTTTTATAAGGTTTTGTAGATGAAGTTTAAAGTTAAATATTCTGAGGAGAATCAAATCCAAACCATCAGTTTGCCTGTAAACTGAAACTTATGAATATTTATTTAGCTGCATTATTTGATGTCTCATGGAAACATCCTCCACACCTTTGACAACCATGTTAGGCGCCATGTGGTCGTTTATTTTTGAATACAAAAAAAAAGCTGTCAACTATCGCCTCCAAACATCCAGAGGTATAATGATCCTCAGATTGGAGACATGTTTGTATAGAAAGGGCAGAAACAGGCTGAGTGACTGATGCCCAGCAGGCTGATGAGCCTCCCGCTGGCCCTCAGGCGAGGCTCCCCGGCAACTGGAGATCATTACCGCCTCGCTCAGGTTAACATTCGGATCTACCTTCGTCTCTCCTTCCAATTACCTCTCCATCCAGCAGCAGCGGGCCCAGAGGAGGCGGCCGGGCCAGCGGCTGACACGGTGTCTGGCTGCAGAGAGGCTGTAATCACACCAGGTGGAGGAGATGTTTGCTTCCTCTGCATGGTGACTGTAGGAGCTCAGAGGACCCACAGCTCTTAATAATGTTCCAAAGATGCTTCTATCAAATATCACTAACACAGAAATTTTTATAGTCAAAAGTTCCTTAAAAGTATTAATTGAGACCATCATTGATAGAATGACCCGTATAAAAGTGTAGAGCTGTTTATAAGCATAATAGCTGATTTGGGGCAAGAATGAAAAGCTGCTTCTGAAGCCTTACATCAACTGCAAAGCACGGTGTTGGAGGGATGATGATTGGGGATTGTGTTTCAGCTACAGGAACTGGGCACCTTATAGCAAAGAGGAAAAATGAAAACTAAAGTATTTGAGAGTTAAAATAAGAATCCAAAGGATAAATAATTCATGGTCCAAACTGTCATGAAAAGAAAAATGATCCTAAACACGGCAGCGTATGAGAGACACAGAGAAGAATCAAGGTACAGCAGAAGATTTATACTAAACAAGAAAAACCTCTTCCCTAAGCAAACATGTGATGTCGCTGGATGTCCAGTCTTAAATCCAAACCCCTGGGGGGGGCTAAGCTGAACATCCTTATAGTGTATTTCTGATAAAGCTGACACCTTTATTTATTTATTAATAACATTCCTGGTTAGATGTTTCTGTGGGACCTGCAGCTCACAGGGTGATGTCATTGATGCGGCGCTGCTGTCGGTGAGCCTGTCAGTAAAAACTCAAGACAGGCAGGCAGGGAGCAGCATGCGATAAAACAAACACCCCCATCCCTCCTCCTGCAAAGCTCCTGCTGCACTGCTGGGGGGAGGAGACATGAATTATTCACCAACACACACCCGAACACACACTGAAGGCGAGTGAAGGTGGGATCTCGGTGTGAAGCATCGCAGCAGAATATTTATATGTAGAAAAGAGAACAATGAAGCTGCAGGTTTTTCTGTCTAAAATTACAGTTTGTGAGAACAGAAACACAATGAAACTTTATTTAACAGCTCCAATCCTTAAGAGTTTAACGTTTTTGTTAATGTTAATAGCTTCAGATTTATCCACAGACCAAATATTTATTGTACCGATTGCTTTTCTAAGACTCCTGACATGCTGAAAATGGATGTGAGTTGTAAAGAATATTGCAGGCTCTGCGAGGGAATTGGTAATTGGTTTTAAGAGAAAAACTAACCCAAACTGTCAGAAATGTAGGGTTTCTCTGACCACAGTTTGATGAAACAGAAGTTTAGGCACAATTTGTTTCAGTTGTTACAAGTTTTGTGCGTCTCAGTGTTGCCTATGATGGACTTTGACCTGTATAAGATGTATCCTACCTGACACATGATGACCGCTGGAGATACACACCATTTCCAGCATAATGCTGCAAGATTAAGCCAGTGTGGAAAAATGTATGGATTTATGTGTGTTTTAGACCCAGACATCTTTAATTTGCAGGACATCGGTCTTTGAAAAGTGTTAGACTCCCTCTTTAAGGAGTCATAAATCACATTTCTACCAAAAAAAAGAATCGGAGAACTGGGGTCATTACAAAAAGTGCATTACACATGGATAACGACTCAAATCTAATTTAAAAAGATTCATAAAAATCTAGGTTTTGATTCTGAGGGTGCAACAAAAACAAGGCAGCTGTTGTTACATTTTCCTTAGAGACCCAGTTCTCAAAAAATGGTGGCAAATGAAGAGATGAGGACACAGTGAATTAAACAGGAAATAAACACACAGAGGAGCTCAGATAAATAACGGTGCAAAGGAAAAAAGGTGAAGGAAAGTCAAAATTATGTGGAGGATTTGAATTAGAGCAACACTGATGGAAGGAGGAGCAAATCACAGGAGAAATTTATAAAACACAGAGAGATGCGTCACAGTAAAAGAACATAAATAATATAAATAAGGAACAATACAGATTAACAAAGGAGTCAACATTACAATGTTTGTTGTACATTAAAAGACCAGTAACTGTGTGCCCTTTATGCAGCACCTCATGTAAACAATTTTCATTTATGTTTAAAACTTCCTGGTATTATGTTTTCATTTTATGTTTAGTATTATTCATTGAATTTCAGAGTATAAATTGATCTTCACTGAGCACATGCACAATACTTTAATTTGAAATGTAATTTGAAAAGGAACTGTTGATATATAGAGTAGCTGATTAGAAAATGTGAAAAGGAGAAAGTAAAAAAGGAGTTAATTTTTGGTGTTTCAGTAACAGACTGAAAACACGTTTGTTTTTTCAAGAAAAACAATTGAAACTACGAAAAAAATTGATCGAGGGATGTTACACATTTATGTACAGTAGGCGGCAGTGTCAACATTCATGTTGTTTGCAGATCCGCAATAAAACGAGAGGAAGAAAAAGATGAAGAGGACGACGTAGCTTCCCTGCTTGTTTAAACTGGTTTATTTTACGGTTATGAGTTAAATATTTGCGCTACGTCCACATGATTTATACATTAAAACTGTTTTTAATATAAAACTTGTGTATATATATTCAAAGTTGAACTGAAATAGTTTGAGAGAAGCTAACATCAGCTACATCGGGGCTAGCTAGCGTCGGCTAGCTCCCTGTTCCCCTGGCAACGGACAGGAGGGAAGCCACGAACCGATTGCTCTGCCTTCATTTCGCATTTTCTTTTGATAAAATCACAATTATTTTATTGATCGAAACCGATGGCCGAGGAGGGGAGACGCGGGGAGGAAGAGGACCGTGGCCCTGGAGCCGCTCACCGGGGGTTTGTGTTGATGGAGAACCTCCTGGAGAAGCTAAAGCTACTGAACTACGAGGAGGAAGTTCTGATGAAACACAACATGAAGAGCCTGAACAGGTGAGACCCGAAGACCAAATGGAGGCATAAAGATCAGTTTTAGATTTAGTCCAGAAATAAATGAGCAGATTTCATTAGTAGAAATTGGGAAAAGGGAGAAGTCGATTAAATTATATCTCCTTTTTTACCTGTAAACAGGTGGGTAGAGAACTCAAAAGTTGTACCCAAGTAACAGTCTCATCACTTCAACGTTTTTTGGATCAAGTAAAACTAAAAAGTAGTCATCCAAGAAGTATAAATAAAAAAGTATTTGATAAAAAGGCTGATTGAGTACTGAATAGTTGTTGGGTACTAGCATCTGGTATGTTTAGAAATGATGCAGACAGACTTTATGTGAAAATTCTGGTATTTTAAAGACTCAAATGTATAAAGAATACAAATAAATGTCACAAATATAAAACAACTAATTCATGTAGAAGAAATTTGCCAAATATTTTTTCCTCTTAAGTCGTAGAATACCAATCCTTACAGTGAAAACTGTCTATTTTAAGACGAGTAAAGGACTTCCACTGATAATATGTACTGGTTACTGTATGTTTACATGATCTTTGAATAGTTCAAAGCTTCCAATGATGAACAAGTAGTAAGAGTAGCGATACTTTTATTACTCAAGTAAGAACAACAGCATAGGAAAAACTACGGAAAGTACTTTTGTTTTCGAAGTGTTACTCAAGTAAATGTAACTGAGTTCATGTAACCAGCAGCTCCTCACCTCTGCCTGTAAATACACCGAGGCTTGCAGCAGGCCTTTTTCTAGCTTTATCAGAGCTTTATGACATAAGAGTACGTAATACCTTCGCTTTTTAGTTATCTTAGCTAGAGACGTCCCAATCTGATATTAATATCCGATATGCATCCGATGTCAGGCAAAAAATTCATATTGGATTTTATCAGCTGGTATCTAACAAACATTCTCCTTCTGTTAAAGTTTCTGTGACTTATTGGTTAATTCTCAAAGCTGCAATGTTGGTATCGTATCGGAAATGAGAAAGTTGTATCGGGACTCACCTAATCTGAGCTTTGTTGACACGTTAAAAAACAAAACATTTTTATCTTTCTAATAAAGTGTTTGATCAGGATGGATAAAGTTTTCATTATAGTTGCTCCTACTTATAATTTGGACACAATATTAAGATATCATAAACCACTCTTGTAGCGACACAAAATGAGTGAAACCTCATCAAACCCCCTGATTTCAAAATGGTTACATGTGAATTAAGATGTTAAGTTGCTGGTATGAATTTTAGTACATCCAAAGTCAGCTGATGGAGTAAAGGAAGATCCTTCTTCCTGGCAGGAAATCTAAAGGAATGCAGGATGGATGGAAAACTTTTCCTAAGCAGAGTCCATCCAGGAAATGTATTAAAGGAGATGATTTTGTTTGTGGATCAGTCAGACTGAGCTGAATGAACTCCACACGAATAATTTACAGGACTGCTGTTCAGGATAAACGTGTTCTGATAATATTGGTTTGAAGTTCCAGCTGCAGCTTCTAGTCTGATCAGACAAATCGGAGCAGCTTCACACCAACCCTTCAGCTTTTGGCTCTTCTCTTCCTCAGACATTACTTCGTCTCCAGTCCCTACCTGGCGTCCAACCCCGGCGAGCAGTTCTACATGTTCTCCATCATCGCTGCCTGGCTCATCAACATGGCGGGGAGGCCTTTCACGGAGCCTCAGGAGTACGATGAGCCCTACGCCAACGTGTCCAACATCCTGGCAGAACTACGGGCTTTTGTAAGTTAAAGCTTCACTAAAAACAAACTGGAGGGTTTTGTTTCTCTCACAGTAAAGCAGCTTTAAAATTCATCGTAAATTTGTTTTCAATCTTCCAGCTTTGCCTTTGTCTATGTATTTAATATATATACGTGTTTTATTTGATACTGTAAACCTCCCAAATAGATTTCCAGAGTTATTTTAAGGGAAATTTAAATAGATAAGTCATCAGATAAATTCAGAAATAAATACCATTTATTTATGTTAAACAAGTGCACAACATTACATCCACCTTATAAAACCAGGAAAGATGCACCTTCAGTCCAGGACAGGTTGATGTTAAAAGGATTTCTATAAAATAATTGGAGGAGACAGTAGCAGCATCAGATCCTTAAGGCTTAGGAAGGTTTCTGTCTCTGTCAGGGAGTTAAGCTGGACTTCCCACCCTCCAAACTCATGTCTGGTTCCGGCGAGCACGTCTGCTTGGTGTTGGACCATCTGGCTGAGGAGGCGCTGAAGAAGAGAGGCTTCACCTTCAGAAGGTACTTCCTCATTTCTTCCTCCCCTAAATCTGCACTTCTGTGCTCCACCTGTCAGGAGAGAAGGTTTCATTTCTTCTGTTTCTCTCTCAGACCAAACTATCCTGCAGAAAACCAAGAGGAGGAGTCTGTGATCAACGATGACGCGGAGCTCACGCTCAGCAAAGTGGAGGAGGAGATGATTGTAGGCGTCTCTGGTTTTTAAATGAGTGGAGGAGTCAGAGCCTCCTGATAAACGTCTCTATGAATTCATTCATTGTTGTCGTTTTCTAGCCTCAGTTAAACAGACGCTGGTCGGGATCAGATGTGTTGATGGTTGTTGGGTTTTTATGTGACCCCAGGATGAAGCTGACGATGAGGAGGAGAACTTGATGGACCTGGAGGCCCTGAAGTTACGGAGCGCTCTCACTGTGAGATCGTGGCTTCCTGATTAGATGCTGAATAACTTAGCGGTCGTGTCGGAGCTGATCGAGGAGGGTCCCCCTCCTTCTCACTGAAATGGACTCTGTGTTCTGGCAGGAAGCAGAACCGAGCTCCAAACCGGACGAGATCCTGGAGTCCACTGTGGACGCCGCAGAGTGGCGGCTGGAGGTGGAGCGAGTTCTGCCGCAGCTCAAAGTCACCATCAGGACCGACAACAAGGTGAGAGCCAACCTTCACCCTCCTGGGCTGCAGCGGATCTGGATGTTTGCACTGACTCGGCTCTGCTGGGCTCCTGCAGGACTGGAGGATCCATCTGGACCAGATGCATCAGCACAGGGACGGGATCAAGTCATCACTCAAAGAGACCAAGGTGAAGGAACCTGAACCCAGGAAGCCTTCTGCTCCATCCAGCTGCAGGAACTTCCTGCACACAGTCTGCTTTTACTTTTGTTTGGATGTTTACTGCCGACTGGCTCATTTTCAAGGAATCCTTTGGACTAAAAGGTTCTGGAACAACTTGGAGCATTTGACTTTATCTGAGACATTGTTCAAACAGTTACTAGGTTTACTTAAACCCTCTGCTGCTCTTACTGGTGAACCAGAGATTCCTCTGAACCTTTGAGACTTTGATTAAAGCTCAGATCTGAACTGAACCGTCCTCCATCTTTCTACTTGTTCTCAGTACATTTTATTTATACTGATTCAAATATTACAGTAAATATATTTATAAAATGAACAAGTCCTTCAGAAATGGGCTCAGAATGGACAGAATCACCTCATTGTGTATTTGTGTCCTCTCTGTCTGTGCAGAGCTACCTGGACAAGCTTCAGGAAGACGTCGGGAAGACTCTGGAGAAGGTGAGCAGCAGAGAGAAGTACATCAACAACCAGCTGGAGAACCTGATCCAGGAGTACCGCAGCGCTCAGGCCAAACTCAGCGAGGTGACCCAGACTCACACCTCAACATAAACATGTCAAACTTGAAAGGTTTCAGTTGGATAAGTTGGTGGGCGTGTCCTCCATCAGGCCAAGGAGCGCTACAAGCAGGCGAGTGGAGGAGTGACGGAGAGAACCAGAGTCCTGGCAGAGGTCAGTGAACACATCACCATCATCCCTGCAGCTCCAGGAAACACCGACACCGCTGGTTCTGTTTAAATGTTTCAGATCAGCGAGGAGCTGGAGAAGGTGAAGCAGGAGATGGAGGACAAGGGCAGCAGCATGTCTGACGGAGGTGAAGCAGACGTAAACCGTCACAGGAGTCTTTGTTTCCCCCCCCAGCATGCCTGACCTCTGCCTTCCTCTCTGCAGCCCCGGTGGTGAAGATCAAGCAGAGCCTCACTAAGCTGAAGCAGGAGATCATCCAGATGGACGTGAGGATAGGCGTGGTGGAGCACACGCTGCTGCAGGCCAAACTCAAGGAGAAGTCCATCATGACACGTGACATGCACGCCACCAACATCCCCGAACACGCCACCGGGCCCTTCGGCTACTCCCTCTGACACGACGGGCCCTCAGACCTGGAACTGTTCTCACCGCTCAGATCCGATCACATGATCCATCAAAATGTGTTTTGTAGAATAGATCAAAATATTTAATGAATTTTGTTATATATTTAGTATTTTTGTCATTTGAATAAACTGCAGCATCATTTTCCAAACTGCTTAACTGTCGTTACACATACTGACCACTAGATGTCCCCATCGCTGTTTCCAAATCAGTGTTTCAACCAGTTGCATTTAAATTGGCGCAAACATGAGACATAAAGTTTTCCTTGAAAGCTTACATACCCTCCCATTAAAGGAAGTTCCCACCACTAATTCAAATAACACAAAACTGAGAAATGTAATAACGAATAAAAAGTTACTCAATTATAATTTAGTAAAATAAAATATGATGTTATTTATAATTCTAAAAAACAAACTGTCCCAAACAAATTAAGTACCTTGATTATGAACATTGAACCAACACACCTGTCAACAGGTGCAGAAGATTGACTGAACATTTCCTGAACATCACAGAAAACAACTGATTTCAGTGATTGACTCAAAGTGTTGCTCAACAACATTTTAGTTAATCAGGCTTGTTTACTAGTTTCATTTATGAACATGTACATTGGTGTACAAACATATCTATGTTTTTTTTATTTATATCATGATTTCCATCCATTATTTACTGTAATATTTTGTTGTTTTGGATTTATTTTACTGGCAGCTGTTTTTTCTTTAACGGAAGGATATATAAACTTATCACAGTTGTATATGTTGATGCCTCATTGCTTCTAATTGGCGTCAAAGCTGCGCCGTGATCTGATTAAAAATAGGATTTGAAAGCAGTTTTACCGGTGAAACGCTCCTCAGCTGATCTGATTGCTCTCAGTCCCCTCAGATGCAATCATGAGCCTCCATTTGTTCGTCTTAGTTGGAGTGAGTTCTAGTTCTGCTCAATCGATGCCGGTGACCAGACAACCACGACACTCAGCGGCTTCTTTAAAACCTGTCAAACCCTGAGATGGAGACGAGGCCATGGTGAACAAAGCTACCAAAGTGAGTTAGCTGATAACTACGGTCACATATAATCGCAGAAGCGTTTGCCATAGAGGGCAGCGGTTGGGTTTCTTCTGCTATGGAGGAAATTTCTAAAGCTGACAGAAACACAGCTGAATCCTGAACTGACCCGTTTCCTCAGGGGCTTGGAAACACGCGCTGTCAGGTGATGGAAAACCTCCTGAGAAACCCTGAAAGCACAGACGACACACTATTAACTTTATCTGAAAGAAAACTGAATTAAACAATGCATATTTAATTAATAACTGTTAATACAAACAAACCAAAATTTAGACAAAAACTGAAGTTCCAACCTGATGCTCTGCTTGAAGAGCAGCTCCTTTGGATAAAGCAGAAGATGCTGATGTACTGTCGTCACTGAAGCCATTTAGGAATCATCAACATCAGGGGGATGAGGAGCTTAAACAGGAAATAGTTTTCAATGTTATCACCAGATCCAATTTACTTCAAGACAACAATAAACCACTAACGTTTAGAAACAAACAAGGAACAATAATGTAACCAAAGAAAACCTTTTTATTCATGCTGAAGTATCACCTGGAAAACTGAAGGCCTTGAAATCTGACAGAAACAACATCAGAACCAGAGATTTGATGCAAATTAATGAAACTAAAAAGGTCTGGGTGATTAAAATAAGTCCGTCAAAAGATATTTTGCTGCTATCTGCCCTCCAGCAAAGAGCAGCACTGTTTGAAAGTATCTATCTGGTCAAACTTTATGTTCAAAATCTCTAAGAGCCTTTAACAAGCGTTTAAACAATCTCAACTGCTCTACTTTAGGGTTTACAAAAACTGCTGCGTTCGTATTGTGTTAAAGTCGTTTTTATGAAACTGAATAGCAAAGAGTAGATGAAGGATGTAGTTCCAGTGGTTGGACTGTATCCATGGACAAGCATCCATCATCACAAACACTCTGTCTCCACTGGATCCTCAAAGAAAGTTATCAGGGGTTCAACAGGGTCTGTTGCACATGTTTACATTAGAGGTGTCCCCGTCCACCGCGGCACCCACCGCCGTTCTGAGACGCTCCTGCAGTTCCTCCAATGCACCAACAGTTCCTCTGGTCTCAAGCAACTGGAGCCGGTGTGATAGATTAACTGGTGACAGGATTAACTGGTTTTGGCAGCTCTATGGTGGCTAGCTCTATGCCTGTCTAAAAATACTTCTAATAAAATGAACCAGTTTACTAAATGTTTTCAGTAAAGCAAGTTCACTGATATATTGTTCACTGAGAAATAATGTGTTTCAATCACTAATGATTTCAAAGCAGCAGCAGCCTTTGGATTCATACTGGGAATATTACTGGTGACCAGAACGAGATCAACTGGTGACACAAAAATCATGGTCTGTTAACATTACAGGAAAAATACTTTCAACGGGCATGAAAATATGATCTGCTTTTGACCAACATGTCCGAGGAACAAGAAATTAACGGCAGTAATTTCACAATAAATGAAACATTTCCCACTCAGGTCCACACTCTGTGAATCAGTCTAACATCAGTGCAGAGTCCTGGTCTGTCACCACCTCCCACATCCTGTCATTCACAGTAGGATCAAAGTGTTTACTGTGAAAATGTAGTTTAATCATGAAACCATAACAGGCTGTTTCTGAACTGGTTTAAGCTGCACCGTGTGAACAAAGAGGTGAAATCTGTTGATTTATGGAAGCATTTCATCTAATAAAATAAGAATAAAATACCTGTTGATGTGGAAACGTTACTCTTTATTCTCACTTGAATTAAATCCCAATGTTAGCAGCTATGAACCACGGTGGGGAATCACACCCCACTGTTTGACATCCATGGAGGAAATCAAAGGGCAGGAAGGACAATAAACGGGTCTAAACAATTTACTTCTGTCAAACGGGGTCCATAACACAGCTGTTAGGAAAGATTAGCTGTCTGTGTGGTTGCCTGATCAAAACGCTGTGAACGTGTCAAACAAACGGGTCGGAATAAATGTTCTCATTACTGGTCTAAAATCTGTCCAATATGTTTATATTTTATGTGAAGAATGTGAAATACTGTGAGAAACGGAAGTTTTGGGTTTAGAAAAAGTCGGCAGCGTCTAAAAGCGTCTGCAGAGTCCTGACAGATCCTGATCCATCCATCCATCTGGAAAAATATGAACTATTAAACACTCCAACACCCGGAATGTTGTTGAAATCCTGAAATTAAATGCTTTAAATTGGGACTAGAAATAGTTATTCAGCATTGCTTCCTGTGACTATTATGCCATGATCTGTAATGGTGTTTATAAACTCACCTGTCATTTCATATTACCTTCTGTTTGTCAGTGAATGTCACATTTTGTCGTTTGCATCCAAAGAAACTTGAAATCATTCATGTTTTTAAAGTTTCAGGCAATTTAATGGTATTTTGACTTTTAACTATCAGCCTATAGCCACTGTTTGCTTTACTGGCTCAACTGAAGTAAAACATTAATCAAACTCATCACAAAATGCTAGCAGAGAGGAAATGTTTGTCTTTTCAGACTTTAATCATATTATGTTGCCCGACTCTGAAAATTTAATTAAATAAGAAGAGCAAAAAGTCACCATTGCGGCTGCGACCTCCGAGTTCTTTATCCTGTCTGCTGGTCGCTTAACCTGTTGAGCTATTAATTAAAGCATTTAATACTGAGCCCCCTGCTCTATTTCACCTGTAGACTGTTCCTGGTCTTTGTTTTAGACGGTGACCTTAGATCAACTGCTGACAGTTAAATGTTCCGTTTAAACGATCCTATATGTTCCAGAATGTTTGATATTCTTTCATTGTTTACTCTTACAATAATGGGGTTACCTCGTTAAGAAATAATTAGAAAGTAGCTTCTGCAGTAGGAATTAAAATGATAAACAGATCTTTGTTGTTCTCGGTTATCGAGGAACTTCATAAAATCTCTTGATTTAATACATTGATTGTATAGAAACAGCCTGGAGGCTTTTTTAACGTTTCAGCAGGAGCAGGATCGACATTTGCCCCCCCCTCCCCACCCCCAAAAATATATATATTATATTGTATTATATTATATGATATTATAGTATAGTATATTACATATATCTACACAGAATATTGACTGAATCACGACTCAAAATTTAAATCTCCTCTGTATCACTTTGCTTGTTCTTGTGACACATTTTAAACTTTAAAGACATTTTTAACGAATTGATCTGTAAACAAGATTTAAACAGTACTTTTCAAAACAGAAAGAGGAAACATTCATTGTTGCTTGTTTTATTTTAAAGACATCATACAGGGTAACAGATGTGGCAAGGTGCACTACAGAGGGCCCGAGCGGGATTTGGTCCCAAGACCAAGACACACGCCCCGACCAGCCAAAGGGATCTCCCCTTGGCCAAGTAGCTAGGCGCATTTTATTAGGTATTGGGACAGGACCCCACACTGTCACATCTCTCCCCCTCTTTTCCAAAGCACGTCCTCGTGCTCCACGCAGGCTGCCACAGTTTCTTTGAGAATCCATGGACTGTTTAGTGGCATGGCACATGGATCCTGCCAACAACGCCAAATGTGGCAAGGTGCACACTACAGAGGGCCCGGGCGCTGACCAGTCAGCCAAAGGGATGCATTGATACTCAGAAGGAATATCCCTTTGGCTGACTGTTCGACGTGCTTGACTCACTGGGGTTCAACCCCCCCCTGGGCCCTCTGTAGTGTGCACCTTCCCACACAGAGAAATGGACAAAGTTCACTGCTAGTTTTTCCTCCTGAACATTTATTTTTCTGGCTTTTTTTAACTTTCATTCAGCTTTCCGTGATTTTGCTACTCGGTGCTGCCTTTCATCACTAAGGCTCTGAAATAAGAGATAAACAACAGCAGGACAAGTTCTACAAATGTCTGTTCGCAGGTTTGCGGTAATTATTAGAACATGCTAAATGCATAATTAATGCAATTAAATACCTTTTTGATGGTGAATTCTTAAGATCTTAAAGGATTTCGTATCAATTGCATAACACTTTGCAATCATTTATAGTTATTGGAGTGTATGCAGCGGCTGGAACCAGTTGATCTATCACACTGGAAGACGTCAAGCAGCGTGCTTGTTAAATGGGTCTGACCTAAAGGAACAATCAAAACATTATATTCAAGATGCATTTTGTTGATACTCAGAAGCAACCAGTATTCACCAATGGCAAACCTATGTAAGGTGAAAAAAGTAAAAAACAAGCCTCGTTAAGTACGAACAAGAGCTACAAGAACGAGCAGAATAGTGCTGCAGTTCTGTGTTTTGGCCACAGGTGGCAGTATAATTAGAAAGCTCTGCTACGCCTTGTTAAAGATTTTCTTTAATGACGTTCACAAACAGCATACTGTCAAAAAGTTACACCACTTTATCAAATTTATTGATGGTTAGCAAAGAACCTTTAAGTGTGCATTACTGCTGAGTGTAATGAATGAACTTATTTTTGCTCACTAACTTAACTCTGAATAAGGAAATGTTCACTTTAAGTTATTATAAAGTATTAGGAACTTTTCACGACACAATTGGCCATTACTTCACAAATATAAGTTATAATAAGATGTTGTTGGTGAACTAGTAAAGTTGACTCATATGTAGTAAGTCTGGACAACCATTGGATTTTACATTGTAGGACTTACTCGACTCCAATCTAAACAACTTAAATGGGAACTGTACCCTGCGTCAAATTTCCTTCTTTTTATTTGTCCTGTTTTGCCAGTATGGCTCTGGGAAGGGATGTCCCAGAGCTAGATGGTAGCTCAACAGCTTTGCTTTTAACAAGCAGACCAACGTGACTTTTGCCATCAGGTTCTGCTTGGTACTTGTATGTGAAACCTTATTGAAAATTATTTAGGGAGTAAAATCTTATAAAACAGACACACAGACGGAAAGGGAGGTGAGAAAGAAAGTGGAGACAAGAACTAAGGGGAGAGAGAAAGACATAAAGAGAGGAAAGAAGAAAAACAGAGAAAATAAAACAAAACATGAATAAAAAATGCATGAGATATGCAGTAATTCCCAGGAGTCTGCTTCCACACCTGTATGAGGTGAGAGGGAAGAAAACAGAGAAAATGAAAAAGAAGACAATGGACAATCAAAGTAAGCAATAGACAAAGCCTCAAGAGCAGCGGGTCTCATTTTTAACAAGTGAACTACATTTAAATTTTCAATTTGGATTGGAAACCCTTAAAATATATAATCCAATTAAGTCCAACCCAACTTTATTTATATAGAACTAATAAAACCAACATGACCAAGGTGCGGCACAAAAGTGGAAATACAAACACCATTACATTAACTGAAAATTGATTAAAAACAATATAAAACATAAGTAAAAAGAGAAAACATGAAACATAAAATCAACCAATACCGACACCCTTTTGAGTATTAAACACCAGAGAGAAAAGATGACACTTTAAAGAAGGTTTAAAAATTATTAAGTTATATGTTTAAAAGGCTTTTCCATGTCATTATTATTAGATCCTATCTACAATAGGAGCCGGATCTGCATAAAGAAGTCCCCGTACACAGGGAGACCAAAGTCAAAAGATGCTGGATCCTGTCCCTGCAGAATCTGACACTGTTTATTAAGGTGTTGCACTATGAACAATATAAAGTTTAACAAACTTCATTGTTTCCCAAAGTTCTTGCTGGGTTACCATGTATCGTTATCAGTATTGCTAACATCACAAGTTACCTGTTACATGTAATAACAACTGTAAGCTGTTAATAAAGTTTTAGCTTTTTCTAACATGTAATCAGCACAAGCAGCTCTCACTCTTTAAAACAGAACCATTTACATCTCTAGAAAGCTTTATCTTCCCTTTCTAAGCTGCAAATCCAGACTTTACATCCTTACTTAGACACAGCGTGTTGACGATGGCTAGCTCTTATTAAATTTAGTGCTTGGCATTGCTAGGACTACTAATCTTGGCAGGCAAACTTTAATAGATCATCTTAGTTGTTTTTTTTCCAGCTATTGTCATGTATTGTATGCTACATGTTTTCCTGAGTAACAGTCCGGTTGCCTTCAAATTAAAACCAGTTCAACTTAAGTATTTTTCAAATAAGCTACTAAAAACCCCTGAACACTTTAAAATAACAGCTTTTCTACCACAACTTTAAGAGCTTGCCACGTTATATTTCTATACCTGCGTTGCAATCCTTTCTCTTTTATACCAGAAACATCACCTGCAGAAAGGGCAGCACTGTGTTTTGTGTTAAACTTGGTTCAGCACAAGTTCACTCACTTCAGTGTGGCCACTGGGAGGGAGAGTAAAGCTGCATCTGTGTGTGAAAAAGAGGCAGAGACCTTGTTAGTCTGTGCTCGCGATGATGAGTTAAAACAAACAAAATGCTTCCTTAAAAGCCTCGATCTGAGGGTTGAAGCAGGCTGGCCTCTTCATTTGAATATCATTTGATCTCATCTCAGCTTTCAGACGGAGCAACATAATCCAATACACTGGGACAGATGCTTTCTGATATTAAAATACATCTCCAGCAAAAACTGCACAATGTCATCATACTGTGACTGATATTTCTACTAGTTTGTGTATTTTATGGGTTGATAATGTGCTTTATATTTAGAAGAGGTTAAAAGCTGTTTTGGAGGTAAGTGAATTTCCAAACAAAGTCATTGAAAATGGTTTTTACATTACAGATGAGTCAATAAGCTGGTATAGCTATGATGGAGAAGGTGAAAGTAGTAGTGGGTTTCTCAGGCAACACACTAAAAGAGTTTCTCACTGCGGGAGTCGATGAGTCATCCCTGTAGCTGTTATACGGGCGGTGCATCAATCACCCTCTCCTGATGGGAGCAGATGGCTTGTGGCGGCTCAACCCGTGTAGAGGAGTGGGTGTGTGTATCTGGTGGTGCTCAGAGGGAAAAACTCAGATGGAGACCGATGCAGACAGCAGAACCAAAGGATACCGGAGAGCAACCACTCACAACTGACAGTCTATGGGTGGATCTGGTGTTGGAAATCCAGCTGTGGTGCAGTTGGAGCTGCAGCCACAGCGGAAGAGAGAACAAGAAGGGGGAAAAGGAAGATGTGTTGGAATGTGTAACCAATGGGTTGAAACAGAGAATGAGGAGATAGAAGTGGAAGAAGGTCCCTGTAGAAGCCCAGATATCAGGAGTTACACTGCATGTCCATCCCATGATGTATCCTCTGAATGGCTCTGAGTCAAACCAATTAGGGTCCTGGGAGGAATATGGAGTGACAATAAATGACACAATAAAGAGGATCAAATTGAAGCACACATTGATGCATCTATCAAATCCCACTTAGCTGGATATTTGAGCACTGTGGCCGTTTAAACAAACTGTTTTTTCCCCCTTTGGTGCAGTTTGCTTGAGTAAATGTGAACTAAGTATGTGCACTAGAGTAGGGACCAAAAACAATGGTCCATGTACAGTTTCAAACAAACTCTAGAGCTGTTCTTTCATGCTCTGTGTACCATCCAACTTGAGTTGACTCTTCAAAAGTAATTCACCAAACACGGCCGCACAAAGCAATGGAAGGATATAAAATATAATGAGGGTTTATACACAGCTGGATTTAGGAAATTCTTTTAAAAAATTTCTCTCCTTTTTGCAAGGTACTCCTGTCTAGTATGGTGCAGCAGAGCAGTTAGCTCCTGGCAAATATTCAAATTTCTCCGTACGGCCCCAAATCTTTGGCTACATTCATTTTCTTTTTTAATGCTGCATTTGCAACTGTCAACAGGAAGGTGTGATAAATTAGATTCACTCATTATTATCTAGTCAACTTGCTACTTAAGATGTAAAGGTGACTTTGAAAGGATTTCACCATCTGCTACAACCATTTGTTTCAGTGGATGGTCTGCATGTGCAGTGAGATAGGCACTTCATTGTCATTCTTTTCTCCCGGTGTTGTCATGGTAAATTGTGTTCTGTTCCATTAATGAGGACTTCATATATGCTCATGCTTGCACGTAACTCAGAGTCGATTAGATGCCAGTTTTAGTTGGCTAAACCTGGCATTTCTCTGTTTACTTGCTCTGAAACAAAAAAATCAGGATCAATCAGAACTGGGAAATTGGTAAGGATTCTTCAGCTAAAGCAGAAGTGTTTCAACGGTTGCTATAAAAGGTCCTGTCCAAATGGTGCACATTACAGAGGGCCCGGGCAGGATTTGACCCCAGCACTCCTGGGTGAAAGCCACACGCATCAACCTGGTAACCAAAAGGATTGGTCAGCACGTGTGACTTTCACCCTGGAGTGCTGGGGTCAAATCCTGCCCGGGCCCTCTGTAGTGTGCACCTTGCCACACTTATATAAATATCAATATTTTCTTTTCTTTTTTAAAACGTGGATGGCTTTTAATCAAAGTCGTAAAACTAACCCTTTCATTATCAGCATATGTTGTTAAAAAAGTAGCTGTTCTCTAGCAGATTAATCCAAGAAGCATTTTTTTTATTAACCTGAGTGAGTCAAAAGTTTTAAAGGCAGAGTATCTCCAGAATGTTTTTTGCTTTACGGTTCCCAATTATGGCTCATATTCCCCACATTTCTACCAACAGAACAATAGTGATAGTGGACTGAATAACACTAAATCACATTAAAACATTATATTTAACATCTGTGAGTAAAAATAACTGCATTGTGTCATTTTTTTATTTTCATTAACCTCCATACATCCCACAGTAACTGGACCATTGGTGGTGTATTGATATGTGCATTTCATTGGCCACAGACCAGAAGCACACAACTCTAATCTAAAATACTGACCAAAACTGAAGGAAAAGGAAATATTCTGGGTTCAACAGAACTTCAAAAACAACACAAAAGTATGAAAGACTGATTCCAACTGTCTAGTTATGTAATGAACTCTCTGGTGTTCTAATACTACCACTAAAGTCGGGCAACATTATTTTAGATAAAATAATCCCTGCAGTTTAGGTGCAGGACTGCAGTGAGAGTTGCTCATCTGTGAACATTTACATCTATAACATCCCATGATTAAAGAAAACAAGCTTAAGGAATGACAAAGGATTGTTTAAATTCAGTTATTTTTATTCCATTAGTCTGGAAAGGGTAAAAATAATATCAAGCCACTCTAAAGTCTTGTTAAATACCTTTTAGGTATTTTCCACGTGAAGATTTTGGCCTTTATTTGATGTCCAGGAGAGGAAATTAAAGCCACTTCTCTTCATTTCTGATGGGGTTGCCTGAGATTTAATCTTTCTCCCCTAAAAGCTTGATTAGTCTTTATTAATTTAACTTTATTCAACTAACTGTCCTGAAAGAAAGCAACGTGTATATAGACAGGAGCTACTATCATTGTCGTATCCTGATTATTGGGTGTTGAGGTGAGTGATGATTGAAAAGATGAGAGAAACGAAAAGAGCAAAACATGCAAGAGAAAAAAATGGATCTGAAAGTAAAGGTGGGGTCATTTGCAGAAACAACAAGGACACAGATTTGGACAGAGCACTGCAGCAAAGTTCTGGTCACAGCTTGTTTGGACAGCATTAAAAAAAAGAAAAGATGTGTAGATTGTGGAGCTAAAAAGCACGATTCAGATCTGCTTCTTCTCCCCCACATCCTCTTCTGTAATCGCACAAAAACACACACACTCACATAAAAGCTGACACGAGCAGCGGGATACAGAGTCGCTGCAGGCGAGGAGATATTGAAGGGAGAAGCATGAGAGCATGACACTCATGGTAATGAACTTCCCTCCTCTATCCTGCTCTGCTGCATGGTATCAACTAACACAAACTTACAATAACAGCCTTTGCTTGGTAGTTTTTTTCCCCCAGTCCCCATCAGTCTGGTCTCTCTGGTAGAACCATTTTCTTTTCTCAATCAGCCTTGGTTGTCTGAGGCCTCAGGATATAAAGGGAGGTTAAAGAAAACAAACAAAAAAATCCTTCCAAACTAAAACAGTGAAAGATTGCTTGGAGCTGGAAGTCAGAGGTTATTCTTGAATTACTGACTGATTGAAGTAGGGAAACTTTTATTTTAACTGAAATTCAACAACCAAAAATAGAAATTGCTACTTGGATTATTTTCAAATAAGGTTTAGAAAATAAAAAAAGAAAGAAATAATAAAGAAATTAGTTAAAGAATTGTGAAGTGAATGGATATATGGATATATCGGTGAAGGTTCTCAGTCCTCCAGGTCATGGTCAGGCTAGCAAAGTTCAGTTTAGGCAACTGGACGTGTAGTTTTCTAGAAGACGTTTCGCCTCTCATCCAAGAGACTTCATCA